>BDDA01001780.1:0-12189 GCA_001662385.1 Chlamydomonas asymmetrica | reverse complement strand
GATCCTTCAGCCACATCGGGCGTTCAAGCATACATCGTTAGAAATGGCGATGGAGAGGTGCGAAACATTCATCAGCAGCGGCCCATGCGCGGTGTGGCTGCATGATCAAGCAAGATTGCGTGAATGCATCGCTAATGGTTCTTCGAGACCGCCGAAACCAGTAAGTGTTTAGATTTGCACAAGTCCAAAAGCGGCCCCATGCGCGCTTGAACGCCCGGTGTGGCTGCAGGATCAAGCACGAATGCCTTGCTCCGGTGGTATCGAGAAACCGAGACCAAAGTGGCTGACTCATCATCCCACGCGTCCATGGCATCCTGCGCATCCAGGAAGACCAACATGCCCCAAGGGCGGCAGGTTTACCTTGCGCGGAACTGCAAAATTGCGCGTACATGTAGCCCGAAACCAACGTATCAGACAGTCGAAACCAATGTGCCCGATATAATCAGGAGTTAATTTTGAGTCAATTGGTGAAAATTTGGGTCAAAATGAGTAAGTCTATGGTACTTTGAGAAGTCAGCAATACGGTTGAAATGGGTAATCAGGGTTCGTGACCCCCCATGTACGGGATTCGCGCATAAAAGGCCCAGAAATGGGTCAAAACACGTGCGAATCGGGTCAGGAACGAAGCGCAAGAGAGAGGGGAGTATGTGCGTCAATCTTGACGATTGACGGGCGCGCTTAACTGGGTTAACTGGGTTTAACCGGGTTAATTTGGGTTAATTTGGGTTAATTTGGGTTAATGTATATGAAAACGGGGTAAGAAATGGTCTTGAACCTCGCAAGTAGCCCCTTAACTTGACTCTTAACTCTTGTCATTAACCAGCTGTGACAAGAGTTAAGAGTGGGCCTTTTATGCGCGAATCCCGTACATGGGGGGTCACGAACCAGTGCTCAAGCAACGTATACTCGTACGAGGTGCCTCCGCCCTGCCCCAGGGCGGGGGGAGGTAGTCCGGTTGGTGTGAATTCAGCCCTAGATACTAGGGGTAGTCGTCGCGATTGGTTGCCTCAACAGCGCTGGCAAGATTGTTTTCATTTGGACGGGCATATTGTTTGCACACTAGTATAGGATGATACCAATTGCCAAAGCGAGCAAGGCCAACGTAACATTATTAAACGAGGCACAAGCAAGCAATCACCAGGCGTTCCCACCAAGAAAGCGTATGGCTCAGCACCTCCCAGTCTGACACACCCCACCGACACGGGAAACCCCACACACTCCTCACACACCCACTCGCAGCATATGCACAGACAGCACTCCGATCCCAGCGGCCACCCCAGAACAGCTGAGACGAGTGCACAGCAGCGCACCGCTGTCGATCCTGAGGGTCCAGACACCTGAATCACCACCTAGGCTGGCCTAAGACGGTGCCGTCACTGGACGCGACATACACCGAGAGCAACACTTGCAACGAGCGAGCATGCATGCGCTGCCCGAATGAGCGAGAGGCTGGCGACACCCTACACAGGTCGCTGCTAGTCTAGACGGACGATAGGCCGCTTGGGAAGACAGCACCCCCATTACCCCATGTAAACGGACAACAGGGCCTTGGGAATGCTGCAAGCCAGCAGGTGCTGATGCAGCTCGGAGCGGTTGAACTGGAGCTTAAATTCACCCCGCAGCATGGTGACGGCTGCACGCACCACCGCCATATGTGCGTGGCATGTCCCGAGGCTCGTGCCGGCCAGATGGCCAAAAGAGTGTTTGTGCACAGCGCCTGCCACAAAGCCGCCCGGGGTCTGGACAACAGGAGCGTTCTGCCACAGGCGGCGATCGTCCGCCACAAGTAACTGCTGGCATCGGCAGCGGGGCATGCCGCCATGGCATGTCACAAGTTTGCCAGCCACTTGGTACCTAGCCTGTTCGTGGGGCAGTCCAGAAACAAACGCATGTAGGTTTCCAGCGTCCACGTCTGGCATGCCACGCGTTTGGCGGCCCCACGTACGATGGCAACCTGCATTCCAGCTGCAGAACATACACCACATTGAATATACCACTCACACGTTCAGACCAGCGTTTACGGGTATTGTGACGCTTTTTATGCGTTCATGCGCGTGCCGCTCTTGTTAGCGCACTTTGTCTTCCTTGGTGTGGAAGCTTACATGAGGGCGCCACATAGATCCATCTGCCACATGCTGCACTACGCCACACCGTGACAGCGGACAGGCCCTCAGGTCACGCAATGCTCTCGAACGCGCTCCCATCGCATGCACTGCGCATGCGTGCACGCACAAGTAGCACAAGCGACGCTGTGTGCATAGTTAGCTTGGTCGGTATATGTGTAGCTCGCACCACAAAGGCGAGACAGTTCATATTGCGCTTATAGACGGACACATAAAGGGCGAAGTGATTATGTCAACGAAACCTGCGGGCGTTTCAGCCAGCGCTATCTGCAGCGCCAAAAGTGGTTGGCAGCACGGGCGAGTCAGTTTGTAGCCTGGGAGTCAGCCTGGGAGTCTATCCTGGATTAAGCCTGCTGGCTTGACCTCACTTCCTGTTGGAAGTTGAGTTATAACAGGTTTTGAATAAGCGGGCATGCAGTCAAAAACCACAGACCCCAACCAGACCCCAAATTTGGCTAAGTCCACCTGATTTCGGACCCTTCTCACGGGCGATCCTCTGGCGTCGCCCGCGTTGCAAAACAGAGCGCCAATTCGCGGGTACAAACACTACAGGTCCTAAACTATCGTTGAAGCGTGCGTGGGACCACCTGCGACCTCTCATTGGCGCACAGGGTTCGGGCCCAAATGGTCAAGATTTCTTGTGAACCTTGTGTGGGACGCAATTGGTGCAAACCTGAGCCCGAAAGTTGCTCAAATAGCTTAGAAAACCATTTAACCGGAATGAACATGTTTTGCAGGTGTGCTTTGAGCAGTATGGACAGCTTTGTTGCGTCACACTTGCAGGCGACCAGCGCGCCAGGTTGTGTCTCATGGCTGTCCATGAGTCTGTAAACATAGCTGAGAAGGCAAAAATATCGATATAAGTGACCCACAGAGGTGATGAACAGGGCGGGGCACAAGCAGCAGCCCATAGCGGTCGCCCTCGTCGCATCGCCGGCGACGCGGCACCCGCGGCCAGCGGTCAAGAGTGCCAACAAGGCACGTACACTGCATACAACTACGTATTAGGATATAGACATGCAAAGATATTGCATGCTAACTTTCAGAACCTGACTATGAGCTGTTACGAGCGCGTAATGGGCCAAAAATGGGTTGTGCACTCGAATTCAACAGCATCTTTGACGCTGAAAATCAGGGTCAAGGACTAATCTCTCCAAAATTTGGAAGTCATGATCGTGTTCTACGTTGAAAATGCTGCATGTACATGTGTTCAGAATTTTGGAGAGATTAGTCCTTGACCCCTTTTGAGGATGGAACAGGGGGCACCCTACGATCGGCATTCACCGAGAGGGGTGGTTGGGGACTGTGGTCAAAAACCATTACTGTCAAGCCTGAATAAACCCGTACCCCTGAATAAACGAGGTAGACCAGGCTGTGAAGGAAACCCGCTGCCAGCTGCATACAACAGCTTTTTTTATACTGATCCATTTCGGTATCATGCTGAGCCTGTGATCCATTTCGGTATCATGCTGAGCCTGTGATACTGATGAGTGCCATAGAGAGTGACTCGGCAGCAGCAGCAACACCGCTCTCAGCGCTGAATGTGAAACTAGTGAAACTCTGGCTGGGTGCCCTGACCAATATTTTCATGCTTGTCATGCGCTGTCTGCATGCACACAGCAGGGCCATACTCAACACCACAAAATGTCTGACAACTACAGTCTGACCATCAACTCCACCGCTGCGGCACGTGCGCATGCCAAGGAGAAGGGTTTCAACTTTTTGTTTGCAAAGGGTGTCAAGGCCGGCAGACAAGCCGAGTACACTACTGCTTGGTTCGTGCTCGGTCCTGACGATCTCAAAGACACAGTCACACTTAACTGGACTGTCCAGTACACCGGCACCTACAGCTTGTCAACCTCTGAAGATGGTACGGCCATTACAGTCACAGGAAACGATGTGCCGATGATGCCTGGCGGGGCCTACTCTGTTGACAGTACCAGCACACTGAAGCTGGACCCCAACCACGCTAACCATGCATCCAATGACCCTAGCGACGCTTCAGTCTTCCGCTTCTACAATGATACTGGTTACCCGGGCGAGTATGTCCCCATCCTCAAGACGCATGCGCCCGTTATGTCACCGGTCGATGCTTCCAGCGGTCCCCTTGTCCCGTTCTGGACCGCCAAGACTGGCGTGACCGTAAATGGCAGCATTTTTGCAACTCCTGTGGAGACCGTGCGTGTTTGGCTAGGTGACTACGATGCTGGCGATGCCCTGTTGGCCGATTACTATTCCACCGTCGCCGTGCAGTTTGACCTTACGTCGGTGCGCAACGGCACAGCTACCATTGACAATAACCTGTCCGCCTGGACAGACCTGTCCTCCAACGCCAGACCCGTGTATGACGACGACTAGTGTGGTCATGGCTTTGGAGCCAGCTGGCAGCGCACCCCAGGATGTGTTTGTGTCTTGGAGGTTGAGCAGCAACCTGTGCAAGCTATGATATCACAGTTTGTCTCCCGCCCTTTTGTGATGTGCAACGCCATGGGTTTGACGTAGTTGGAATGCCATGGGGATGCATGGTGATGTGTTCAGGTTGTAGGCTCGCTAGGCTCGCAGTAATTGTTGGTGTGAGAGCAGTACATGCAGTCATGCTTTCCTTGCCTTTCTTGTGTCCTTGTCCCTGTCCTTGTCCCGGCCGTGTTTCCGGGTCCCAGGGGGTCAGCCTTGTCCTGTCCTGTCACCGCCTGCCTTGGCAGCGGTGTCCTAGCCTGTAACCGTTCCCGTCCCCCCAAAAAAAACTTTGACAACCCATTACCTTCTTGGTGCATTCAAGTGGCGCAGGCCGCATGCACGTCGAGGTTGGGCTGCAAGGGCGGCAACTGCACGGGCAGCACACGCAGCACACCAGCACCTGGCGTGGCGCCTGCTTCTGCAGCAAAGCCTACGTTGTGTAACCTTTCCCGTCCGAACAAAAGCTTAGCACACACATGTATTTGCAGCCATGCACACCGCACGGTCCCATGAGAACAATAACCCTTACACGCGAGTCCTCATACACAGCGCATGACCGCCGGCCCTTGGGCTGCGCCGCTAAAGTTGCTTTGTGGCAGCCGCCAGATCAGCCCAGGCATCTCATTTGCCATGTTCAGGTGCGGTCGGTGTCGACCCAAACGCCTTAAGGTGTGTCAGCAACAGCACCCAAGTAAGAGGCAGGCACTCCATGCAGAGTGATTCCTGTGGGGCCGTGAAGTGTGCATATGCGCACGCGTATCAATAGAGACCGCACCTGACCGATGGCGAGCGAGGTGTCTGAGCTGACCTGCGTGCGGCTGTCATAAAGCAAGTAACAGTCTGATGATCTGAGTGTAGTAGAAGCTGTAGTAGAAGCGGTCTGTCAATTGAGGTGTGTGAAAGTATATGTGCTGGTCCAGCAGCGCTGTGGCTGCTGCGGCTGGGTGTTCGGCGTGGTGGAAGGCTGGAGGGCGACCCAAGCCTGAAATGCAGTCCAAGGCTCCAAGCGCACGTGAGCAGGCAAGGCAGAGCAACACACAAAACGATCAACTGGCTAGAGCTCAGCGACAACAACGACGCAGCAAGGCAACAGGCAGCACTTCAGGTCGCAGCAAGAAGGCACCTGAAGAGCGGCACAAGCGGAGTCCAGCAGAGTCAGTGACAGGCAGGTCCGTCCACCACAGCCCGGGGTTAATGGTTCAGACTTCAGAGGGCAAGGTGGTGTACGTGTGTGGATACAGCTGCTGAGATAGCTGAGCTGGGGTGTGCAGAGCGCGGAGGTGGCAGGCGAGTGAAGGGCAGCAGCTGGCAGGGCACATGTGCAATGCTGCGTGCATGTACAGGGCGACACGCATACATAAGCAGCACAGCAGATTAACAGGAAAAAACGGATAGAGTGTGACCCGGCAACAGCAACAAATCCGCTCTCATCAGGTATAGCTCTGAACGTTTAGCGGTACTGTGTGAGACGACACGACGCACACTGAAGACGCATGCCCATATTTCTCTGGGCACCCTGACCAGTTCACTGTTGTCACACGTGCTGCATGCAGGGTCACACTCCGCGCCATGACCAACTACAGTCTGACCATCAACTCCACCGCCGCGGCACGTGCGCATGCCAAGGAAAATGGCTTCAACTTTGTGTTTGCAAGGGGTGTCAAGGTCGGCGGGAGTACCCAGTACACTGCCACTTGGTGTGTGCTTGGGCCTGACGAAGTCCGTGACAGTGTTACCGTCACCTGGACTGCCAACTATGCCGCCAATTACAGCAAGGCAACCCTTGACGAGTATGACGAATGCAAGGGCATAACAGTCGCAGGAAATGACGTTTCGCTCGTCCCTGGCGGCGGGGCCTACTCCGTCGACGCTCACGGCACTCTGCAGGCAGACCCCAGCCACCCAACTGACCCAGAAAATCCCGCCTACTGCTTCTATAACGACGCTGGTTACGCGGGTGAGTACGTCCCCGTCCTCAAGACGTCACCCGCCTCCACAACGGGCGGCGACCCCAGCACTGCCCCCACCGTCCCCTTCTGGATCGCCCAGAGTGGCGTGCCCCACAACGGTACCATTGCGGCCACCCCTTTGGACATCGTGCGCGTCTGGTTGGGCAGCTGCATCAACGGCGATGGCGTGGAGATCGAGTACTCCACCTCCGCCGTGCAGTTTGACCTGACGTCGACGCGCAGTGCACCGCCACCATCAAAGATGACCTGTCCGCCTGGACGGGCCTGTCTAGCAACGCCACCAGCCCTGTCGCCGAGAACTAACGTGGTGATGGCTTTGGCGCGGGCAGCGCGCATGAGAAAGAGTCCCAAGCCAGCCACGACACACACACACACACACACACACACACACACTGCAGCACACGCGCCTGCATGCAGCCGCACACATGCAGCACACTGCACGGCCCCACTGGAGACAGTAACCCTTCCTAATCCACATGCATATGCACGTGCGGTCCACATACACACCGTACGCCCGCCGGGCCTGCCGGGGCCTGCTTTGGGCTGCGCCTCAAAATTGTTTTGTGGTGAGCGGCAGGCGCCAGATCAGCCCAGGCATTTCGTTTGCCATTGGCAGGTGCAGTGTGGACCCACACGCCGCAGCATGGGTATTATGTAATGGATGCAATTGTTTCAGGGTGGGTGGGTGCACGCATGCACGTGTATCACGCATGCATGCACATGTATCACGCATGCATGCACATGTATCACGCATGCACATGTATCACATTTGTGCACGTGCTGGCAAGAGCATGCAAGGTTTCACAGCTGCCTTGTGTGTGCGTGGTCCTCCGATCACTGCTGCGCTGGCTTCTAGTGACTTCAGCTGCACCTCCTCGTATGCCCTGTGTTGTCTATGTCAGCCTCCTGCATGCGTGTGGATATGAGCAGCAAGCAACACCTCACTGCAGCACGATCGTATTTGATTTCCGACATTCAGAGCAGCTATTGGCACGTGTAAGTTGTGTGCCGATATAACTCCCATCAGTATGTGTTGGACATCAGGATGCACCTATTACAATGCATGTGCTGGCCAGCTGCTTGCCGCCAGAATCTTGTTGCCGTGCGCGCTTGTGAGCGGTTCGTGCTGCGACTGCCAGTAGCTGCTGCACGTGCTTGCGCTTGCGGGGTCAACCAACATACGGTGTTGCCTTGCAGCAGCCGGTGTGTGTGTGCGTGGGTGGGTGGGGGGCGGGGAGCGGGGCGGGGGGCTATACGCGCTCACTTGCACAGCGTTCTTAGGGCGGAGGGTCTGGTCTTTTGGGGCAAGAAGGGGATGGAAACCATGACCAGTGTTGCATGCGCACCGGATGACCATGGCATGCCCTTCACTCAACACGGAACGCAGGTTAGCAGGTTGCGTGACAGTGAGGCATGCCGCCGCACCGCCGCACTGCTGTATTGCCGCTCGTTCCTGCCGCACCCTGAGCGAGGTTTACTGCTCACACCGTTATGTGCTGGATAAGCCACGCAAAACGAGATGTCCCGGCAACCCACGAGCGCCCCGAGCGAGCATGGTCCGGTTGCACCGCAAATTTGCTGCTGTTGGTTGGCGTACTTGACACGATAGCCTAGCGGTATTGGTGACGCAGTGAAACTCAAGCAGGTACGGTATTGAATTGGCTCTTTGGATGCACGCGCCCATCAATGTTACACATATCAGCTGTTAGGCACTACATATGAGCACAGCGCGCGACCGTAGCACACACAGCAAGGCTAAGTAGGACGTGAGCACCAGCCTGCCAGTCCGCATAGATTTTTGACCATCAAGCAAGTGGCGCGCCCCCCGCACCACATCAGGCCAGTTGTTGAACGGTGTTGTCGCGTTGCAATGCGTCCTGTCCTGCTCTGTCACTGGTTCGTGGTGGTGGTGAAAGAGACGGATAGCCGCTTGCTGACAACCAGCGCCGCCAGCACCGCAGCCGCCAAGCCCGTGCCGGCAACGGCACCCAACACCGCCCCGCTCAGGTACGTAGTCGTACCGCCGCCTCGCCCGGCTCGCTGTAGCGCTGAGGTTGTACCGCCTAGCCCGGCTGCGCCTGCCGCCGCTGCGCTGCCGCCCTCGGCATCGCCGCGCAGCGTTGCCGCCAGCGCCTGCACGCCTGCCGCTAGCTCCGCTGTGGTGGATGCCAGCGACAGCAGCTGCTCGTTGGTTTGGCGGTACTGTGGTACAAGCAGTACACACGGCAAAAGCACAGCTGGTGTGGCAGTACAGGTGATCACCACATGTGCATGCGCACAGGTACATCTGGCAAACCCTGCCCCCCGCCATCCCCACCACCACACACACACACGCACCCATCCACCCACCCACCCCCACGGTCATACAACGGATGCCAAGGTGAGTGCCGGGGTCCAGGTGGTCTACCAATCTGCACCTGGCACTGGGAATAAGGTTGTAGATTCCTGGTGCTGTATGTGTGATGTGGGTGTGGGTCATATACTCATATCGCCCCCTTACCCTCAGCCCCCGTGCCCGGTCCCTCCCCCCCCTTTCCCCGTTGCGTTGTCAAATGAGCATTTCCCCCTCATCAGCACGCACAAGGCCTGCCCTCTCCCTGCGACCCAAATGAGCATTACTGTCGACCATTTGCCCACCAGTACTGGCATCGCTACAATCTTCCGCTGCACATGTTGGTACCAGCATCCCACCCCAATAACAAGCCCTGCCCCCCCCTCCCCCCCACAAAGTTGAGTCATGGGCAAGCCAGCGTCGTACCTGGCCGGCCATAGCGTCCAGCTGCACCTGAAGCCCATCCAATCGCGAGAGGTCCGCCGCCAAAGCGTCCACGCGCCGCGCCAGTACTGCCCCTGACGTTTGGCCCCGCGCAGACGCAGACGCGCCACTGCCGCCGCGCCGCAAGCCGGCAATCCCGTTGGATGGGCCAGGATACTCTCCCGTGCCCTCTTGAAGGTCATCACCGTCATAGTCGCCGTAATCGTCATCGTTACCGTGATCCATTGACATCCGGCCCGACGCGCCGACGATCTCCTCGGCGCCGCTGCGGCGCTGCGGCCGGATGTGGGCGGCGGCGGCGATGGCGCTGCCGACCGCCGCCGCGGCGCCGCCGCCGCCCGCAGACGCACGGATGCGGTCCGCGTATTGCGCCGCCCCGCGGCCGCCGCCTGTGCCCGGCGTGGCGGCGGTGGAGGATGGGGAATAGCTCCTGCCGTTGTTGTTACTGGGTGTGTGGGCATTGCTGCCGTTGCCCGCGGTGATGCTGAAGCCGCCGGCGGTGGCGGCGGTGGAGTCTGCGTCAGGGGAGTGTGGCTCGTCTGCGCCAGCAGGGCCGGCCTGAGTGGCGAAGCTCCCCCGGCTGCCCGCCCCTGTATAGACACACCACCACACAAGCACATACAGCGTGGGGTTGACAACATGTCAGGTTTGGCAGAGCGGCTCAGTAATGCAACGATGGGCTGGGTGTGGACTGGTGTCAACCGCCACACAAGCACAGCATGGGGTTGGCAACGTGTCAGGTTTGGCAGATCGGCTCAGTAAAGCAATGGTGGGCTGGGTGTGCACCAGTGTCAACCGCCACACACGGACAGCAACCCCACAAGCACAATGCGATCAGCCACTGGCATGCACCGTGCTAGTCCGTGCTGCTGCTGACCGGTTCAGCCATCCAAGGAGCGTGTTAAGAAGCACACACCCGCACGTCCATAACCAAGGTGGTATCAGCCGGCAGCTCACAGAGCGCATTGCAGCGAGTGGATGAACCCAGCAGATCAGTGGCTACGGAACACAGTTTGCCTCTGGTGTTTGTAAAAGATTGGCACGTGGCGATACGACAAGATAGTGTCGGCTACTTCTACCGCTACTTACGGGGCATCATGGTGGGCACCGACACGGGTGCGGAGGTGGAGAGCTGCGCCACCGAGGAGGTGCTGCCGTTGTAGGAGTGCGAACGCACCCTGGAGCGGTGGCAGGCACGTGCACACAACCACACACACACACAAAGGACTGGTGAGTCTTTTCTTGTCGTCTGGTCCCCATCTGCGGGGAGCATGGGCCGTTTGGCCGACACGCTCCTGACGTAACATAACAAATCATGACACGCTTAACCACGCAATCACGGATCACAAACAAAGATAGTACCACCCATGTGTGATGAGGCCAAGCAAGTCGCTGGCGTGGCCGTGGCACGTACAAACTCAATACCGAACAGCAGCCCTAGACACAGCAGCCTGCCAAGTGGAAGGTAGTGCGACATACGACCGAGGCAGCAACGGACAGTCTCAGCCACTGGGCAATCTCACCCGTAGCGGCCGGGCGAGCCGGCTGTGCCGCCGCCCCCCGCGCCTGCGCTGGTGCCCGCCTGGCTTAGGTCTGGCAGCATGAACTCTCCGCTGCGTGTGGAGAAGCGCTTCTTCCAGTCCTCAGTCACGTTCTGGAAGTCAGCCGTCAGCTTCTCCAGCTGGACCTGCGGTGCGTTGCGAACCAACAACAGCGTGCTGTTACTTGCAGGCTGTTACTAGCATGCTGTTAAAGGGTACTTGCTTCCCCACCTGGGTTGAGTGGCAAACCATCAAAGCGTGCTGTATCAAAACATAACAGCAGTGCGTTGGGTTGCTGGAAGAGAGCACGCCACTACCAATGCGTTTCTAGCGTGCAATGCAGGGTCACGCCGTTCCTCATCTTTCTCCACGCACATGCGCTAGGTTGAAGTGCACATGCGTGTTTGCGCCATTCCCCCCTTTTCCCGCCTTTCCCCATCGGCTGCATGTATGAGCACTCCAAGTAGGGCTACGCCCTTTCCCCGCCTCCTTCCCACCCACCTGCTCTATGTAGGATCGCGCGATGTAGGTTCCGTCCAGGCCCAGCGCAGCGCCTATGCTGGCCACCTTGGCGCGGTCGCGGCCCAGGATCTGGATGAAGTGGCCCAGCCCCTCCACCTCGTCCAGCTTCACCTGCATGTAGGGACCAGCAGCAGCAGCGGGCGGCAGCAGCCACGAGCAACAGGCAGTGCACGGAACAGTGAGTGGCAGTGAGCAGTGGGCAGTGAGTGGCAGTGAGTAACTGATGGTGCAACAGGCAGTGAGTGGCAGTGCACAGCGGGCACCGCACAATTAAACAGTACACCCCCTCAATGACAACATAGCTGCACCTCTGCCGCACACTGACACCAGTCATACATGCCATTCACGGAACATGCCCTGCTTGACAGCAGGCTGCTGCTCCGCTTGCGTAGCCCAATGCACAGAGGGAGGTGCAGCCAGCTGCCAGGCCCGCTGCCATGCAGCCCCGTCCGCTGCAGCTGTGACGCAGCCCACCAGCTGCAGCAGGTACGTTCGGGCTCAACCAAAGTTGATAGCAGACCCGGCAGGATACGGTACCATGCATTACGACCACACAGATGTTCCCAGGATATCACTTGCTGAGCCAACCGGAAGTAGTGTGAAGGACCGGTACCATGCCCTCGCCCCCACTCCCTTTGGCCACAGATCATTGCCTAATGAAAGCCGCGCATCAGCTGCCACGGCTGCAGCCCTCACCGAGTCACAGCCCCCGCCCCCGCCCTTCTCCCCCCGTCCCTCTCCTCCTCCTCGCCTGCAGCTCATCGCCTCAACATAGCCCCTTCACCCTCCACACACCCACA
>BDDA01001779.1:0-12211 GCA_001662385.1 Chlamydomonas asymmetrica | reverse complement strand
CACGTTCTCTTCACTTGCCCTCACCCCACCCTGCAAGCGCTGCGCTCGCGGTACCGCCCCCTCCCCGGTTCCTTACGCGCTCTGAACGCCCCGACCTCCCGCCCTGACGTTGCAGCACATTTCATCATTGCATGTATGTATGCCTGAGCTCAAATCACGTACACGCCCGCTCACACACGCACCACCACACACCCCACACAACTTCATATGCACTGATGCAATCCATGAATGGCCAGATAGGCCAAGTGATATAAGTCAACCAACCATGTACTGGAGGTCACGACTTTCACAGACCAACGGGTCGAAGTGACGTTGCTGACACAGCCGCTCGCAGTGGCAAGATTGTACAAAGCAACCAGTTCCGCGCTCGACATGTTCACGCAAATCCCTGATGACTGCTACGCCTGGCAACACACCCGCTGGCCAGAAGGCCTGCCTGGCTGAGCGACGAGCGCTCTCAGGCCGTCGCGGACGGGAAACGTGATCCAGCAGCGCCTGGGGCTGAAAACGCACCAGCAGGAATGCACAAGAAGGAAGGTGTTTCATCGAGCGGGCCATACAGGCACAACAGCACCATGTGACCATGTATGCTGGTGGGCGGAAAGGGGTCCTTGCACTTTGCAGTTTGGTGACGGCGGCTGTTTGCGTGCTGGAGAGCGGAAAACGAACATCAGACAGTGCTTGTCAGGGTCAGCAGTTTCATTAGCAGATGGCAGCAGACTTGCAAGGCAGTATGGCACTCACAGCGGGTGTATAACTACGATTGCAGGGCGTTCCGTGGCGGTGCATGTGGCTGGCAGGCCCTCGCTCACTCGCTGGCTGGCTGGCACAGCAGTACTAGGTCCCAAACCAACACGAAAAGGAAGTCCTGGTACGCGGCAGTACTACGTCCCAAAACAACTGGGTGATACCAGGACTTCCTTTTTGTGTTGTACCGTGAAGCACGGCAGCACACATGCTGCATGGCACAAGGCGGCATGCAAGCGTTGACGCCAGGCGATAAAAACAAAGTAGTGTGCGTTGGAACGAGCAGCTCAAACGCCTCGCGCTCCGCTGTATGTGCAAGGTATGTTTGACCGCAGCACTGGGGTTTGCACGACAACGGCGGGATTAACACGGCGCCGCACGCTGCGCCTGACTGTGTTTTGCCTGCATGGGAATTCGCCAAATCGCGTCCAACACGCCCATGACAGCGTGCATGCTACATCCAGTAGCACGCTTGTCAGCTCATTGGAGTCCATGCAAGGCAGACAAGCACAGCTCCAAGTTCTAGCAGCAGCACACTTCATACCACATCGCATCACACAGTGTGCACAGCGCCTGCCTCCTGGACATGATGCCTCACAGGACTCAACGGTTCCCGTGCCAACTTGCGGCACCCAAAATTGGGGTGTGATGACAATATCACAATATGCGTTGCAGTCTTACAAATCACGGGTTTCCGGTATGTACCCGATGGCAGGTATGTACCCGACCGATGCAGATGGCCGCATGACTGCATGAGCGATTAAGGTTGCGGGGCGAACAGCAGGCAGGAGCCAGCCTATCAGGATGGATAACCCCTCCTTGCCCTACGCCCCGCTGGTGGAACCACGTGGTTGTGACAGGGCTAGCAATCGCTGGGACGGTCGGAGCTGCGGCATGGCATGTGGTATGGTACGTTACTGCAGGAGCGTGTCGGCCCATGGACCAGGGACCAGGAGACAAGGAGCATGGACATGTGCGCCACGACATGGGCTTCCCTGGGGCTCACAATCGCTCAGATCAGCTTAGGACAAGCGCATACTGCGCATAGCCATCACAGGTAGGTGAACGCACACAGGGCAGCAGAGCAGAAGCAGAGCCTGCCGTAAACCATGGCGTAGCTGGTGGCCAATGGCGGCTGCCGCATCCTGTTGTGTGCTGAAGTTAGCTCCGTCCCGCGTGTCGTATGCGAGCGTGCGGGCTGGTGGACACAGCACGGCAACGCGCTGCGCCGCCGCGGCTGCTGCCCCTGCCCCTGCAGGGTGCTGCTGCTGCCTAGCCAGTAGCAGCCACAGCGCTGATGACTCCCCGGAAGCCACGTCAGCAGCAGCAGCAGCAGCAGCAGCGGCAGCTCTGCTGCAAGCCTGATGCAGTGATGCTGGGCTGGCGGCAGCGGTGGCGGTGGCGGTGGCGGTGACAGGCATGGCGACTGCATTCGGCGTAAGCAGTCTCAGTCGCTGAGGGCCATATGATTGGCAGCTCAGCGCCCAGCCGAGCCACAGTGCTGCTGCAGCAATCGCTGGCGCAGGGTAGCATCAGCTGGCATGGATGTGCTGCCGGCTGGCAGTGAATGACACCAGTCGGCATGGACCGATGCGCTGCTAGCGGCAGCGGAGGCGGGCGGCAGAGCGTATGGGACGAGCGGCGTGAGTGAGGCAGCTGCCGCTGTCGCCCTCGGCCTGGGACTCGGCCTCAAGCGCATGGCATGAACGCATGTGAGCGCTGCGGGCTCTCCATGCCAATCAACCAGCCGTTTGGGCACTTAGCTGCTGCCAATCAACGTGTGAGAGCGGACCCGACCGGCGCCCTCGCTGCTGTGCTGCACACACTGACAGTACCCTGGCGGATAATATGCGCGACGGCGACGGTGCTGGAGTGCCTTCCGTTTGTTGCCCTTTCCTGCCCCACCAGCAAGGATGGGCAGCGTAAAGCACCAGGGCACCTTGTGTGTTGGCGCTTCTAAGGCACCCGGATGGCTGGCGCAAGAACAGCAGCAGCAACCAGCCAGGCGGCCCTCACGAGAAGCGTGCTGAACACGCAACGCCGCAACACGCAAGCCGGCTGCTGGTTCAACTGTGGCTGCTGGTTCAACTGCAGCTGCTGGTTCAACTGCGGCTGTGCGCCTTGCGCATTTCCTGGGTGTCAATCGGCGCCGTGTGAGGCCGGGGAGGCGCTGTTGACGCAGCTGCTGGCGGGTGCGGCTGCCGATCAGCTGCCCATCGCACCAGCGCCGCCCGAGACCGCCACGGGCCCGACCGGGCCTTCGTGGCGGCCGCTGTTGAGCACGCCGCCGGCAGCGTTGGTAACAGCAACTGCGGCGCTGCCAACTAAACCAGGCGTGCTGCTGCTGCCGCCGATGATGGTGGGCAGCATGGTGATGTCGCTGCGCGGCGGGAAGCCGCTCAGCAGCAGCACGCCTCCGGAACCGCCTCCGGAACCTGTCCCGCCAAAACCACCGGCTCCGGAACCACCTCCCACACCTGCGCCGTAGCTGCTGATGCTGCTAGCGCCGCTTCTAAGCCCTGAGGCCAGGCTGCTGTTGCCGTTGTTGTAGGCGCTGCTGTGGTTGCCCGGAGGGATATTGGTGGCAGCCGGCGTAGCGGAGTCGTCTTGTGCGAGCTCGTGGATGAAGTCGAACCAATAGATCACCGCGCCGGGCCCATACCTGTGCGGATCAGTCCAGGAGGGGCAGATGGACAGATCGCCGAGGGCCACACAGCAAATCAGTAGGTGAAACTTGAAAACTTCAAGATGCGTGTGGCAAAATCGATCCCTGACCCTTGCTCTCATACAGCCGCCCCTGCATCCCGGTATGTAGCAGGTTGTAGCAGGTCGTGCCAGGCTGAAGCAGGTCGTTTGGCCCGCATGAATGAGTGTGTTGGCAAGGCATAGCAAACGCCCTCAACCCCAAACAACCCTGAAACATCACCCCACCACCTCCTCCCTCCTGCCTCCCCACGCCCCCACCATGCCCTTTCCCCCACCTCCCCAGTCCCCACCACCACCATCACCACCACCACCACCCCTCCCCCCCGCTGCACCTCATCCTCTCACCTGTTGACGTACGTGGCGTACTGCTCCTCCTGCTGCTTGGCGTGCGTGCGCCAGTCGCCGAAGGTGGCCTTGCTGTCAAACCACGTCACCAGGCAGTGGCAGCCGCTCAGAGGGTCACGCACCGCGATGGGCACCTGCACGCGCACAAAAGCATAACGTGATAGCGTGCATGGCGTGATAAAGCGATTGTTATGTTATGGTATGTGAATGACATGATGAATATGTTATGTAAGGTGATAGCATGATAGCGTGATAGCATGATAGCATGATAGCATGATAGCATGATAGCATGATAGCATGATAGCATGATATGTAAGGTGATAGCGTGATAGCGGTGTGTTAACGTGATAGCATGCAATGAGGATCGACCTCACTTAGCATGCACAGCATGCAGCCATGCCAACGGAATTCCCTCCCGTTCTCATGGAGAATGTCTGAGCTGTTAGAGCTTCTCTCAGCCTTTGCCTCTAACAGCTCAAACAATCTTTCTGGGAACGGGAGAGAATCCCCTTGGCATGGCTGCATGCTGTGCATGCTAAGTGAGATCAATCCTCATTACATTGCGGGGCGGTGGCAGCAAGCTAATCGAAGAGTCAAGGGCACAGCAGTTGAACTGGGTCGCTTGCACAGCGCTGCAGGTTCATTGCTTAGGGCAGGAGGTATAGGTATTTGTAGGGTTTAGTGTTTAGGGTATAGGGTATAGGGCAGGAGGTATAGGGTGAAGAATGCCGGCTTCGGAACATGCGTGGCTGAACTTCGACCCAAGCACAACACCCTCATTCCCTGCTACCACAACACCGCAGCTCCACCACCAAGATGTTCAAGAGCCTGGCTCACACACATACGCAGGGAACACAGGCAGGCGGCCAGGCTAACCGTTCAACGGAGGTCCGGTGGGATGACAGGCTAGACTGTCACGCACAGCGTGCGCTGTCATGCAGGGCAGCATAAGCACCGTTGTACGGCAACACGTGTACCAAATGTACGCTACACTCAGCTTGCTGGCTACATGCCACCTTGAGCCTGCAAACAACAATACGCTGCCATGAGCATGCAAGTAAGAACACCACGCTACCTTGAGCATGCAAGCAACAACACCACTAGGCTACCTTGAGCTTGATGTCGGGCGTCTTGTGGTAGCCCTGCGCCCTCAGGTCAGCCTCCGTCCAGCAGGCCACGCCCAGCGCACGCAGCTGCGCACACACGCACACGCACACACACACGCGTCAGGGGCGCATCAGAGGCACGTGAGGGCGCGTCGGCGCAGCGGGGCGAACGAGCACAGGCCAACGGGGCCACAGACAGGGTTGAGAGGTGTCGAGCGGGAGGTTCACACGGTGAGCTTTGCACGGGCGGTGTGCGCTGCACGCATGCTGCACGTGCACACGTGTTTTGCGTACAGTGTTTGTACAGTGTTTTGGACCCTGGGTCACCTCTTCCAAGTGTGTGGTGCAGCACGCCCTGCCTGCTCCTCCCTGCCGCAGGTTCCCCGCCGCAATTTTCCCCGTCGCAGGTTTCCCCGCCGCCGTGGCCGTAAGAGGACTGGCGTGCCTGCGATGCTGCCGCTAGTCGACGCGTACCCTTTGCGGTGCAGTGGCTGTCAGTGCGGATGCGGTCAGTGCGGTTGTACTTGCCTTGTTGAAGAGCAGGACTTCGTACTCTACTCCCGTGACCTGCGCCATGGCAGCAGCAGCAGCAGCAGCAGCAGCAGCATGCTGACATATGCAGTGGGGTGCGATGGCTGGCAGAGCGCATGTGGGCGGGAGGAGCAACGCGATGCGAACGCAGGTGACTTTGGCAGGTTAAAGGCGTGCAAAAGAAGGTTGCAAACTGAAACAGACGCTGATATTCGTATGCCTCTGTCGCGTTGACCTCCTGTCGCAAAACGCTTCAGTGCTGCCCAACGCAGTTGCCTTCTGTTTCGATTGGAAACAACCCTGTGTTTGAGGGCGCTCTCAAGTCTCTGAAGCCCAGCATCACTAGTAAGCTTACCTGCTTAGCTATGTCGCTGTAGGGCGAATAGGAGCAATCGACGTACACGCAGCGCGTTGCGTCCTCGATGAGACGGACCAGCAGCGCCTCGGGAAGCAGCTCAGACAGGCCAGGGAGGTCCAGAAGTGCCTGTGGGGACTTTAGCACCTCGCCAAGCGACTGGAGCATTCAGCGACGAAGCACATGACATCAAGGCACCAGGCGTAAAAGCCAATCAAACGTCGGTGTTACGGCGAGCCATGCAATACTTGTCCTGGAGACACAAGGGCACAAGTCAGCAGCATGAGATAATGCACTTGACATATGTGCAACACAGGTGGAAAACCAGTGAGGCTCACCTGCTTGCGTCCAGGCACTAGCAGTTCAAGCAAGTGACGCAGGAGCATGCACGGCGGAAAGTCCACGTCAGCTGCAATTTCAAGCAGGCTGTCGCCAGAGAGAAACCTGCACAGGCAGTCCAATACACACATCCTTGTGTGCAGCTCGCTACCTGTCATGTCACCTGCGTACGTTCACGCGCGTTGTGCCATATGCCGCTGATATCAGGCAGCACAAACAGCCACACCTCTCCAAGTAGACCTGAGCCCGCTGCTTGTGTATGTGATTACTCTTGATGACCTTGTACTGGCGCTCCTGGGAGTAAATGCTGGCGATGGTGCAGGCGCGTACCCTGTGAGACGGTTCAAACGGCCCGCAACCACTGCGTTAAAGCAAGAAACCCTGTATCCGGCTTGCAACTTACGTTCTACAAGTAACAGCTAATGTCCCAACATAGGTACCAGGGGCAACTTTGCAGATGCACAGCCTAGACTGCCGGACAGCCTGCACTCCTGCCGCAGCAGAACACCCCAGAGCTCACCCAGGGAACTTCTTCTGCAGCACGCGCATGTTGAGACAGGCGCCCACAGGCACGTCAATCAGCCTGACCAGCTGCTCATACTCTGAGGCCCTCATGGCAGCTAGCTGTCGCCGGGCAACGGGTTTCGGTAAAGTGAGACGAGCGCTGTACTCAGCAAAACACACGCAGAAGGTGGGAAATATAGTCGCGCAAAGGCCGGCGTATCCTTTGGTTTAGGCAGGAGCCAGAATGCAGTTTGAGCACCTCCGCTACGTCTGCACTCGGGCGAGGGGGGCACCAGCACGACTATGTTTGTCGATGGTATACACCCGGTGACGGCTCATAAGAGTGAATGGGACATAGGGATGCGTTAACTGCAGAGATCGTGATGTGTGCCCACATGAGTAAGCAAACCACAGGCAATGGAGAGGTCAGCTAGCCGCGCGGTGCATGCAGGTGCATGCTTGCTGCCATGCAGCGCATACATGCAGCCCGGGTGTGAGGGAATTCGCAACACACTCAACACATGTAATCGCATGGTGATGGCCACGCACATGGGTCTGCAGCACATGCAGCTGAAAATCTGGCTTTTCAGCAGAGCTAACGTAGAGAGAGCGGGAGAGGGAGAACCGAGCGGCCACACCAACCAAGCGTCATCATCAGTGCACACCACTACATCAGGCGGCAGCTACTACACCAGACCGCAGCGCAGCTAATCACAGCAGATCGGCAGGTAGCAGTGCCAGAAGTTCCGTGCGGTAAGTGTGTTGCTGACTGGCAGCCTGCGCAGCCACAATCACTGCGGCCGCACTCAGGCGGCGGATCCGCGGGGCGGGGCGACCATGGAAGCAAAGGGTGAGAGGGTGGGGGCACAGCAGAATGCCTTGGGGATGCCCATCCTGGTGCAACGCTGCATCGGCATCCAACGCTGCCCAATAGGCCGTGACGGCAACAAGCCAGAAGGCTAAGGGCGCACGCGCGCAGTTCACATGTGCATTGTGCATATGTGGCAGTGCGCTCTTTGGCAAAGCGCACCAACGCTAGCAGCGGTCCGGTATACGATGTCTTGCACATGGATGTGAGGGCGGGTGTCTTGCACATGGACGTCCGGTCTGCCGTGCCTTGCGCAAGGACCTGCGGCCAGATTCCATGGTCAGCAGGGCAGCCAGGGCGACCACCTGCTGCACGCCATCATGCAAGGCAAGACATGGTCGCACTGCCAGCCAAAAGCGATGCTGCTGCAGGCGGTTTGTGTGTGGAGGCGGTTCTATCTGCGGACAGAGCTGTCTGCAACGTGATGCAGACCACGAGAGCAACCTGGCGCTCCCAAGCGGGCGCTGGCAGTTGACAGCAGGTGCCACAGCAGTGGTTTCCAAGTGCGTAACCGTTTCAGCTCCAAAAACAAAGGGAGGGAGGGTGAGCGGATGGACGCTGGATGGCCGGCGGTATCGCGTGCTCGGAGCTGCATGTAGCTAGGCGGGGACAATCAACATCAAGCACCAAGCGCCGAGTCCGCCTATGGTGCAGTTAGCTGTGGAGTGTGTTCATGTGTGTAGGGGGCAGGTGCACTCGCCTGCTGCAGGGTGGGTTTAGGGTTCAGGGTTTAGGGGTTTAGAAAGGCTTAGGGTTTCAGGCACGTGAGACACGCATGCCTCAGCAACGGCCTCGCGTTGCATGGCAGGGATGGAGGGTGTGCACGATGGCCAGCCAATGACAGAGGCCCAGACGCGACAGGGGTCAACAGTCAACATCCTCAAGCACCAAATACATTGGCCGTGCGCAAACCACTGCTGCTGAAAGGGGGGCGCTAATGTAGGCAAACGGCAACGGCAGCAAGAGGGCTCTGCGGGTCAGGTGGCGGCCCATGGGGCAGGCAGTACTGTCCACGCGTCAGTGCCAGGAATACTAGCAAGGTGTGGTAGCTGGTGGCTGGAGGCGAACTGTCAACAGTTGCGGCTGGTGGTTAGTAGTTGCAGCTAGCTAGTAGTCGCAGCTGGTGGTTGTAGCTAGAAGTGCAGCTGGAAGTTGTGGCTGGCTATGTACGGCGGCGGTTCACTGGATGATGAAGTATGGCAACATGTAGGTTAGGCTTGTCCTGTCCTGTCGCCGCCTGCTTGTGCAGGGGCTTCCCAGCCTGTACCTTTTCCCATCCAACATGATGGCTTGCAGCTGGTAGCACAGCTGACACGCACTTTCCACTGATCGTGCAGCAGCGGGGGCCGAACACGTCTGGACAGCGGTAGGCGAACAAGTCCAGCCCAGCAGGGTATACTCAGAATGGGGTTGCAGCGGGCATTGTGGTCAGGGCACAGGTGAGGCCCAGCTGATGATTGGGAGCCTTGAGGGGTGACAGTGTGGCACGCGTGTACACCCTATGACGTGCAAGTGTGTGAGTGTGTGTTCAAGTGGATTTACTTCCCGTTGGGCCATGTGGTATGTGCGAGTGTGTGTGTGTATGTATGTGTGTTACCGTTATTTGCATCCCCTTGGGGCTATTGGGGCCATGCGCTGTGCTCTCCGTGGGCCCGTGCAGTGCGCGCATGCGTGACGATAGAAACCGCACCTTGAGGGTGGCGAGGTGCCTGGGCTGAGCTGTTGGCGGCTGCCGACAACGAATATATAGCGGTCTGACGGTCTGAAACGGTGGCTGTAGTAAGCGTGGTTTGTCAGTGAAAGAGCAGTGTGTGCATGCGTGAGGATAGGTGTGCCTGTGCGTGTGCGTACAACTCTACGGTGTGTGGCGGGGGGATGGCGAAAGCTCCATGGTCTGGTGTGACGGTAGTACGGTACATGGCATGCAGTGCAGCATGCAGTGTGCCTGATGCGTTCTGGTGACTCTTGCATTCTGATACCGCTGTGGTAGCCATATCAGGCAGCAGCTGCTGAGTGACTTGTGTACTGCAGTAGTACTTGTGCACCTCGGTAGGGAGCAGCACATGACTGGATGCGGAAGAGTGGACACACACAAGTCTATCGAGTTAACCTAGTTGCCTTCTCAAAGGTTTATGTCCTGGCCTATGCCAGTACCGTACGCTAGTACGGTTTGAATGGACACATCGCTACCTCAGCAGTCTGTTCGCTGGCCGCCTGCGGATGGCAAAAGCTTTACGTGCACGAAAAATTCCCCAGCAGCAGCGCTAGCGGCGCGGCTGGCAGCGGGAGTGTCTGCAGCAGCACCCCCATGCCACCCACCCCGCACGCACTGCAGCGCAGAGCACCACGCTGCACCCATTATGCCTCGACATGCGGATCTGCGTCCGCCAGTGCAGTGTTTGCTACTGTTCGAACGTCGTCATGCGTGAGCCCAGCTGCCCGCACGGTGACGATTTGCCAGGCCTGATTCGAGGGGCACAGTTTCACCCGAGGGGTTACAGCTGGTGTTTGCATACACCCGAGGTGGATATGGGAACCGCAACAGAGTGTGAAGGGCACCAGGCAGGAGACGCCCACACCACAGCCAGGCCGACTGACAGACTAGGGTTACATACAGGTGGTGGCCCATACACCCAAGGATGCATGGTCATGCACCCGAGGATGCATGTGAACTTGAAGCTTTGAGCGAGACGGTTGCAAGTTGCACAAGCTCAAGCCGTTTGATCCAGCTGCAACCTACTCGCACACAACCCTATCTATGCAACGTTGCTGTGCCTTGGGTGGCATGGATGCATGCCAGACACATGTACTGCATGCCAGACACATGTACTGCATGCCAGACACATGTACTGCATGATGCCTCTTGGGACAGGTAGGACAGGTGTGCACACTTGGTGTGCATGATACACCACGGCACAACCAAAGATGCTGCAGTACCACATAATGCATGAGCACGATGAACGACTAACGGCCAACTGGCCAACGGATCCAACCGAATAACAGAAGTGCAGCACAGAAGTTTCCAAGCTGTTTGGCCTGGGTTCCAAGCTCCGAAACCATTGCTAATGTTTATATATTTGCAGCGTCTCTTGGAGAAACGTGTATGACCTTAAGATAATCTCAAGTCGTCATCGTATAGTGGTTAGTATCTCCGCCTGTCACGCGGAAGGCCGGGGTTCGATTCCCCGTGACGGCGACTTATGTTGGCAATTGACCTTTGCCGTTTTGACGGTTTGGGCATTTGTTGCTACTTGCAGCCGGCCCTCTCCGTACACATTCAGTAATACAAAAGGTGCCTCTGCCTTGCTCAGGCGCTAGTATGCGGC
This sequence comes from Chlamydomonas asymmetrica, assembly GCA_001662385.1. Lineage (NCBI taxonomy): Eukaryota > Viridiplantae > Chlorophyta > Chlorophyceae > Chlamydomonadales > Chlamydomonadaceae > Chlamydomonas > Chlamydomonas asymmetrica. The sequence goes on along the minus strand of BDDA01001779.1, from coordinate 1,384 downwards.
GTACAGCCGTCCCCAGACCACTGCTTCTTCAAGCATTGCTTGCGGCCAAATTGAAGGTTTTGTAGTTGCAGTTCTATGTGCAGTTGTATGTGCAATCCGGCTGGCTGTAGCAAGCTGTTTTAATAAAAACCACAAAGTGAGCCGGGTGGAGCTGATGTTTCCTGCCGCAGTGCCACTTCCAGCCACAGCACCGCTTTCATACCAGGGAGTACCGCATCGCAGCATGGTCCCTGCTCCTAGCACACCAACAAATCAGTGCCGCTTGCAGCTTGCCGCGCGACGCATGCTCGACCGAACACTGCAAGTGCCGCCATCCATCAACAATCCGTGCAACAGGCAGGCAAAGCCGTACTGCGCAGCTGCATTCGCACATCACCGGCACCATGCACTGATGCCAGCAACTGCGTATGGCACACAGCACAAACGCAACGCGCATGTGCTTCATGCAGCCTCGTAGGAGTCACTGACTGACTAGGGCTACAGGTGGTGTTCCCATACACCTGAGGTGGGTGCATGGGAACTGCAGCACAACAACAGGTGGGCCCTGTCCCATGCAGCCACGTGGGAGCGAGTAAGAAACGCAGTCCCAACATCGTGTCGTGGGGACGGGCGCGTGGTATTATTATGTTATGTTATGTCACATCAGGAGCGTGTAGGCCAAACGGCCCATGCTCCCCCCAGATGGGGACCAGCAGCAGAGCGCGTGGTATTGCCTACTAGCAAGCCGTCCATGAGTGGCCTGTGACGCCGCTGGCTCCTCACCTACCCCGCCACCGATGCTACCAGATACATGAGGAGACCATTGAAACAACCACGTCAATGTCTGGAAACCAGGCAGCTGCAGCGTGCGTGAGGTTTCAGCTGTTGGGCTAAACTAAGCTGCTGCACATAGCTGACGGACAAACTCATCCCTGATATGAGAGAGAGAGAGAGATTACATCACCCAGATCCGTGTAGCCAGAGGCTCAGATCCAGGACATGGCCTCGAGAGAAGCAACCGACCGAGATGTGGATGGCCTGCGAGGCCATATGATGTCAAGGCAAAGCAACGAATCAACTACGACCGACTGACCACGCCGCGACCGCTTGTCGTCAGCCTGCTACTCGCAAACTGCCGGGGAAACCATGCATGCGGCATTGCCCTTTCCCCATCCACGCTTGCCGTCTCCTCCTCAATCCAAACACTGAAGATGGTGTCATCCATCAAGGATGATACAAACCCATTTGGGTCAATCAATCCAGTGTTCTTACGGGGGTCCTGATTTCACCAAGCTATAGCTCCATGGGGGCAGCGGAGGGCCCGGCGGCAGCGGCAGCATTGGCCGTTGCGATCGGCGCGGCTGCGACCGCACCCGTCGGCGGCAACACCACATGCCTGCAACAA
>BDDA01001774.1:0-12310 GCA_001662385.1 Chlamydomonas asymmetrica | reverse complement strand
GGGGCGGGGGGGGAGGCCGGGGACGGGGGTGGGGGGGGTGTAGGGGACTGAGGGGGTTTAGGGAAATCATGGAGTTTGGGGGGCTTAGGAGCTTGAGGTTCAGGGTGTGAGGGTTGTGGAGGGTTTGGGAAAATGCTCTTTTCCCTCATGGGAGTGTTCACGCTTGCAAGAGATGTGTTGCTCAGGGTGTGTTGGGTGTTTGTTTGGCCAGTAAAAGTGCAGTGCAATCGCCCCCCGTCCCCGTTCCCCCCCGTTACATGCATGCACATGTGAGCTATTGTACGGCAGACCTGGAAAGGCGCATTTGGCCCATCAGCCTGAACGATTGGAACGGAATCATGTGCTTGGGGTTGTCGAAGGGTCAGTATTTCTATACTGTTCGGTTTCAGCATGCAAGGCATGCGTGGGAGCACTTTGCACGCCAGCGGTTTGGGCTGCATGGGGCCGAAAGACTGGTGTGCATGCAATGCTGAGCGCAGTAATGCCACACACCCTGACCCGGAAACCAACCCTGCCACACACACGCTCCCTGCATGTCCACGAGCTGGAGTCACGTGCACAACCAAACACACCCTTCTTTCATGTCACCCACACCACATGCCACCCACTCAGCCACATGTCAGCATGAGCCCACCACTGTTGTGCTGTGCCGGCTGCGCATGCGCAGGCAGGGGCGCGCTGCTGGTGTACGGCGCGTTTGTGGCGGTGTGGGACGGCCTGAGGGTGCGAGACGCGCGGCTGTGTGCCCGTGTGGCTGCGCGCCACGGCGTGCCGGCGCCGCGGCTGTGGGGCTGCGTGGTGGAGCTGGTGATGCAGGAGGTGAGGGGGTGTGGGGGATTGTGTGTGGGGGGAGGGATGTGGGGGGAGGGATGTGGGGGGTTTGGGGTGCGGGTGGGTGGGGATGATGTGTGTGTGTGTGTGGTGCAGATGGTGATGCAGGAGTGAGGGGGTTGTGGCGGGCCCGCCGTGCGAAAACCTAGCCTGCCAGCCAGCAGTGGCCCTGGGCTGCCCTGATAGGGAGAAATCACAGGGGGGGGGCCGGTAGGCAACATGCCATGTATAATGCTTGCATGGTTGGCATGATTTCATGTGTTTCGCTCCCTGGAGCTGACTCGCCTCTCAACTGACACTGACACGACCCCCCGTACAGAGGCTGAAACGCTCGTATGGTGCACGTCTAGTGTCAGCGGGGGCGGGGTGTGTGGCGAGTCGCTGCCTGCGGGATTGCATTCTGCACGCACACGACCACTTCAGGCTGAGCCCAAGGCTATACCTCCTGTAACGATCTCTCTACCTCACATACGAATGCACACCGCACGGGCGGCACGGGAATCACACTGCACGGCCTTATGGGAACCTCTCTCTGACGCCAGACATGCGCATGCGCACTCCTGATGCAGGTGCGTGCGGGGGCCGCCAGCGCGGCGGTGCAGGAGCGTGGTGTAGCGGCGCTGCGGCTCATCCTGCAGCGCTTGCTGCTGCCGCCACTGCCATCCTCCGCTGCCCCAGCAGCAACAGCAGCAGCAGCACCATCAGCAGGAACACCCACAGCAGGAGGTGCGTTGAGTGATGCTCCCCCAGCACCAACACAATCTCCACTGCCATCACCACCTCCCCAGCAGCCACGGCACCCGGACCTTGGCCACACCAGTGATGGTGCTACCCAACCTCAGCCTCACACTGCATCTGTTCAGCAGTCGGAAGCCCCGGTGGTTTCCGCCACCTCTCTGCAGCAAGCACAGCAGGGTACGACATCTACCCCTAGCCCTACCACCACCACCACCACTACCAGCGCCTCGGAAACCTCGACCAGCAATCCCGCTGGCCCTACTGCCAGCAGCAGCACCGGTGACAACGTCAGCAGCATACGCGCGGCGCTGAGGGCACAGCTGGAGTCGGCGGCACGTCAGGCGCCCGCGGTGGCACGCCTGCTGGACGCGTATGATGCGGAGATGCAGAGGGAGGCCGCAGAGAAAGCGGCGGCGGCGGCGGCGGCGGTGGCGGCGGCAGCCCTGGCTGGGTAGGCAGCGCGGTGTTCAGTAGCGAGGCAGTAACGACCTGGGCGGGTAGAGCTTATTTAGCTGGCTGTCACAGCTCTAAAACCCTGAACCTCAGACCCGAAACCAACTGTGTTCAGTGAGCACGCTGCTACACGCAGGCATGCACGGGTGGTGGCGCAGGACCAGCCATAGCTGCTGCCATGCATAGCATGCGTGTGCAGAGGTAATCGAGTGGGTGCGAGATTGGGAGAGAGAGCACCATGGAGATGGAGAGGTGCGAGCGAGGGAGCCATAGTACGTACTCCAGAGGGAAGTGCTGTATACGGGTGGGCAGTTGATACGTGCCGGCGTGCCAGGTGCGGTGGGCGAGGACGCTCTGGTTGGGCAACAGCGGTTGTAAGGCAGGTGTCAGGACTTGGCAGTCGGCGGTCATAATGCATCTTGGCGTGCGCATGCAACACGGCTGCGGCTGCCGCATGTTAGACGACTGCTTGAATGCACTCATATATACAGCCGGCGGCGGCTGCAACGAGCAGGTGATGCGACACGGCCTCAGCGCGGCTGTGAGGAGGAATAAGCATCGGGGCGCTCCTGCAACGAGTGAATGCACATGACGCCGCTACGGCCATACTGGCAGCCTCTGCAAGCGCGTGCCAGCATTTTATTGACCAGCATGTGATCGTTGTTGGGTTCTCATTGGTCGATTCGTGCACTGCTCTTTGCGCTTGAAATCTTCCGTGTACCGTGGTATCTTCGTTCTACCATGTATGGTTAATTTACCTGCATCCGCACGTATCTACAAATGGGTTCAAGGCGGCCTTCCGCCCAGGCACAATATTCGTCATGAACGCATGACCTGGTCGTGCCGTCCCTCCACACGTCACATGGTGATAAAGGCCGGCCAATCTATACCGATATACCAATACTTGTGCATGGCAGAGTGGATTGAGGCAGGCAACACTGCACCTACGTTCTAGCCATTATCGCAATCCGCTGCACCACCACTGCTTGGACGATGTGTCACCAAGCAGCCCTGTGGTGGCATCATGCTGTAATGCATTACTGCTGGTGAACTGAGCCACCCCACTTCCGATACGGCTCTGATCCGCTGCTTGAAGGGCGTATCGCGATTCACAGACATTGTCATGTTGCAGGCAGTGTTGCGCAATGCAAACGCCCAAGCAATACACCTCCCCTTGCGCGTGCTGCTGTCAGTCACTTGCCGGTGTCGGGCTTGGCTGAGTCCTTGGCTTTGGTGCATGGCATGAACAATTCACTGGGCTAGCCTTCCATCCACGGCCGCTGCTGTCGTGCGTCACTGGATATCCCGCACCTGAACCTTCCTATCGCGCGGTGCGTGAATGCACACTAGCTGCATGTGAATGCATGCTGCATGTGAATGCATGCTGCGTAAATGCATGCTGCGTGAATGCATGCTGCGTGAATGCATGCTAGCTGCACGCTAGCTGCACGCTAGCTGCACGCTAGCTGCATGAGCCAGCAACACAAAAAATAAAATGAGTTGTGCTACGTGGTTGTGAAAAGCACCGTGATAATGTACGGCACGCTTCATGTTATGTGAAGCGGCAGCCGACAGGCAAGCAGGGTGGATACACAACGCTGTGCGCAAGCACGCAACGCACCCACAAGCTTTGTAAGGAGTGATGAAGACCAGGCAGACCAAGCTGTGAAGCTGCGATGCCATGCGAGACGCTAGCTGGGTGTCTGGCCTGGCCTCCTGAAGCGGTTCCGCCCGGCCTGCTGACGGACTGCAGCCGTCACGTGTCCAGCATGTGTCGCACGTGCATCCGTATGCCGTGGCATCGCCACCACAGTGCTGGCCTGGTGGCGGGAACGGCGGCGGCGGCAGCTCCCTCCACCACCACCACCGCCTCTACTACCTTGGTCAGCAACGTTGACCCGCTGCATGCATCCACAGTCATTCACAGGCCAAGCCAGCGACAGCGCCATATATCCCCAGCATATGTGCTGCGCTGAGGGCGCAGCTGCAGGCGGCGGCGCGGCAGGCGCCCGCGGTGGCGCGCGCGCCTGCTGGATGCGTTGGAAGACGACGCTGAGGTAGCAGCGGCGGCAACGGGTGCGGTGAAAGAGGTGGTTGGGCAGCTAGGTCTAGGAGGCAGTGCAACGCAGCGCATACGCAAGGCGATGAAGTTGTATGTAGGGGGGCGGTGCCTCCGTTTGCGGAGTGTCGGCCCCCGCCGACGCCCCGCCCCAAAACCGGTGGCTGCACACTCACACGCCCACGCACCAACACACCCGCTGTGCGCGGAGCGGGGATCCGGCCTGGGGTCGCCGCCACTCACGGGTTGCCGCCCTTGCTGTACGTTCAAGGCAGTACGTTCTCGGAGGCATGTGATTTAGTATGGACGCCTGTGGGCTACGGCAGTTGCAGTGCGAGGTCGAGGGAGCGTCGGTTAGCATCAGCGGTTAGCAACACAGATTAGGCAGTCGGTGTCAGGAGGCAGGGGTTATTAGGGGGCGTCCCGGGGTGTGGTGGATGGGGCCGCCCAGCGCCGCCCCACGGACGCTGCCGCTGCTGCCATGAATAAATGCATTCCTTGGCAGCGTACCGCTCTTCCACGGAGCAAGGTCCACACAGGTGCTCATGCGCCATCCCGGCGCGCTGAACGGAGCCAGGAGGAGCACTGTCGCTGGACGCTCGACCAAGTGAATGCTTGCATCGCCTGAACTACACTGGTTGCAGGAAACAATCCGTCAAAATGTGTGCGCACGCACGCACACATTCTTTGGTTGTTAGGGTACTGGAGGGTGGCGCCATGCAGGGATGTTGCCAGCAGTGCGTGATGCAATCCAGGTTTGTTGCTTGTCAGTTTTGCTACCTTCCCATGCATTCAGCAGCGCGTAATCACGCGTCAGGCGTTGGAGGTTGATCCAGCGCCCCGCCCTGGACCTGAAACCGTCGGTCAGTTGCCCAGCTAACAACCGAGATATGATACACCTGCATGCCATTCTACACATAAATATATCTTTCCACAGGACCTTTCCTGCTTTCCTTCATAACTTTTCACACGCAGATTCATACAGAACTCTCGGCGTTTGGTCAGCCTGCACAGGCTGCGTCTTTGCTTCCAAGCGAGGAATGGATCAGTGCCCAGCAGTGCCGGACTGCTCCAGTTGAGCTTTTGCAAGGGGAAACTGTAAAGTGGAACCACGGCCTGGTGTGTTGCTGCACTTGCCGAGTGACGAACAAATTGCGTGCTTGCTTTGTCAGGAAAGCCCTCCGTCACAAGCAGGGAGTGTTTGTGAACGACCTATCTCGTTCCTGCAGTGAGTTATGATGTTCACCAGAGCTTGCTTGCTGAACATCGTGTGCGTGACTGGTGCTTGCAGGCTGTGCTGCCCTGATGAGAGCGAGCGAGCGAGCTGGCCTGAGTTGCTGCACGCAAGGTGCACAGTGAGTGGTGTACCTTGCAAGTCCATGCGCACACTATGCCATATGGGCTGTTGAGTCTTTGCTCCGTATGTGAGTCTTGGTAAGCGGCATGCCTCTGCAGACTCTGGTCCAAAACTGAGCGGAATTGCACCGTGTTTGGTGATGACGTGTGATCGGGTTGAGTGCGCGATCACAGATCAGATTGAGTCCACAGACTCTGTATGTATTGCTGGGACTGCCCGTTATGTGCAATACCTGGCGAAACGCCTGATTGCGTCAACTTGGTGAATCGAGGCCGACCAAAACCCAGAGGTGTATGGGTACGTTACAATCTGGGCTATAACTATTACAAAGTAGTGGCCAGTCATATGCACCGACATCTGTGCCAGCTTAGCAGCGCTCGCACAAACATACAAGCCACACTTTGCCGCCGCACTTGATGCATTTCTGTTCCAACACTTAGAAGCTTGGACTTTGGTCTGCTACTTCCCCAACTCCCAACTGTACATAACTGCTCACCTGCTCTGAACAGTGTGCCTGGAAACCAACCGCAAGCAGCGCACAGGGCAAAAAATGGGATGGACAAACCAAACGATTTGCCATCCCAAGCCCAATCAGGTGCTGAATACAACGTTGAAAAGCATGTACTGATTAGCTTTACAACCCACGTTCCCGTTCGTGCACCCGGCGCCTGCTCAGAAATGCGAGCTGATGTGTTTTGGGTGTGAGTTGCAACTTGCAAGCTCTTTTGTTGTATGCCAAGGATGTCAAGCTTGCGTGCACTGCCTTAGCACTCTGTTGGTCTAGACATGCCGACAGCGGCCCCCCATGGGATGCCTTGTAGAGGCGAGCGACCTCCACCCGGGGAAAAAACGAGCGCTCAGTGGACGTCGCGGTTAGCGCGCTGGAGAACGCGTACGCATATGGGCGCAACCCACCATACTGTGCTGCATACAACTTTAAGAATGAGGTTGTACTCTCAGGGGCCGCCCACCATGCCTTGTAGCGGCGGTGGGGGTCACGCTCGCCACAGCTGCATACGCACGCGGGTGCCGCCCACCATACTGTCCGCTTTTGGCCTAGGGGTGCTTGCGGTTGGAGGGGGGGAGTTGAGCATGCGGTACTTAGTGAAGCAGGTAGGGCCGTGAATCAGCTTGATTCAGCAACAACCAAGCCTTGCATGCTTGTTTGGCCAAACACTACAAGTCTACAACGATCCTCCTGCGGACGGACCACCCCTACCAAGACGTGTATCCTCCTTCCTCTCCGCTACCTCCGCCCGCCCTCCCGCCCGCATGCATGTACATACACAGCAGGTTGTGCAAACATGTAGCAATAGCAGCAACCAGGGTCCAGCAGTCCTGAGCCGCCCGAGAAACCAGCCATGCACCTTGAGCAACTTGGGCGGTAGGTGTTGTGCCTGTGTAAGGTATGCAAGCCAACTCGCACTGCACATGAATTGTGGCTTGCTTGTTTGGCCTCGGTTGCCACTGGATCGCTTGCCTGTCCATTACGTGTTTGACACTTATCACCGGTCGGGGCAATTTCCCGTGTTGCATGCATGCAGGTCTGGCGCACCACATTCGTCACCTTGTAAGCGCCGATCACCATGCCGGACGTGCAACCGCTGCAACCCAGCGCAGAGTCAGTGAAGTGCGAGACGTGCGGGACTGACCTGACCGGATGGGAACCAGCGGACCAGCAGACGCACCGGGAGAAGTGCCGCGAGCATCAGAGTAATCAGAGCACTGCGGGTCAGAATCAGCAGGGCTCTAGTGCAGACAATAACCCGCACGCTGGCACATCCGTTAAAGATTCATCCCACATAACATCCCGTCCTACCGGCCCTCCTGAGGGACTGCCAGGCGAGATAAGCAGCGATCAGCAGGCCGCAGGCTCCCACCCGCCACAGGAAGCCATCGTGGGAGGTGCACAGGCCAGCGGCCTGCTGGGTGGCAGCAACACGCAGCAGCAGTCTGCTGAAGAAGCACTTGCAGCGGCGGCTGTGGCGGGCAAGGAGGCGCACAGCAGCGCAGGCGCGGCTACAGCACGCGCGATGGAGGCGGATTTGCGGGATGAGACGGCCGCTACGGACCAGTTGGTGCCTGAAGCCGAAGGCCGGTGAGTACGGTAGGGAGCCACCCTGCAGCCAGCGTTGTTGAGATAGGTTTCAGGATTCTTGAGAATTCCGGCCAGGCCTCGGAGCGGTTCCAGCTGGCAGGCTGGGATTCCGGCCGGCGGAGCCGGCCGGCGCTGCGGCACGGGCGGTATGGGGGGCAGCGCCCCCCGGGAAAAAAATTGAAGCTGTGTTGTCTGACATGCATACCAAACATATCTTTCTTACACACCGCCAGTGCAACATTGATGTGGCAAAAACGCAAAAATTGCGCCAGAAATGTCATGCTACGCTACATGAGGCACGTGTCGGCGGCCAAAGAGCCCACGCTCCCCCCATATGGGGACCAGGACGATAGCCATCATGCATGCTTGTAACCGTGCATTCCCTTTTCCATGGTATCCCGTGGGCACGTTATGCAGCCATGCGCCAGCCATCCTTGACGCTAGGCACATCCAGAGCCTCAGCGACTGCCTCTGCGGCATTCTCAACCTGTAGATGTTTGCGAGGTGTCTTGGGGGGGGGGGAGGATGCAGGTTCCAGCTCAGGCTGACGGTCAGAGACGTTCCATACGCTCTAGCTGTGGCATGTGGCAAGCCTAGGTTCAGAGACGTTCCATACGCTCCAGCTGTGGCATGTGGCAAGCCTAGGTTCAAGAAGTCCAGGACGCAAAAGCATGCATTTTGTAACCACTGACCATTGGCGTTATCAATTAAATTGAGGGTGATGGTGGGTACAGGCGGATTCCATCAGTACCGCCCGGCATGCATGGGCAAGTACAGCAGTGAACGCGCTGACAGGCCCCTGCCGCTCGGCCGGCAGGCAGCCTACGTCATTCCGGCCGTCATTCCGGCCGGTGGGCCTACCGGCCCAATTCTGGCGAGACATCTGGCAAAACACCCCCGAATTCCGGCCGTTACCAGCATTCCGGCCATCTCAACAAAACTGCCTGCAGCAACCCAAGAGCCTAGTGCGCAACAGGGACCACTTGGCGTGCGGAATTGGGGCCAAGCACACATTGGGGGCCGAAATTTCCAAGTCCCTACGCCATGTATGGCGATTGCAATACCACATTGTCAACGCGCTAAAGTACCATTGTTCAATCAAGCGCATGCCCTCCCTGCCTTCTGGGCACGTTGCGTTATGGCTAACAGCCTCAGTAGTAGCCTCAGCCCCTCGCCTGGAGGGCCGAAACCCAAGTTGTTGGCATGGCGCACGGTGTACGAGCGCTTGCAAACAAGACTCCAAACCTCATTGAGTTACGGTGAAGGAATAGGCAGATTCCCAGTCCCGTATTCCCATGAGCGGCGGGGAGAAGGTGCGGGGGCGCGGGTCTCGTGCAAAACACAAGCGCGAGGGCTGGGCTGCCTGGCGTGCTTTCTATGCAAGGGGCCGGAAGTGCAGGTAGGGCTCCAAGTACAAGTAGGGGCCGACAGCGCGCATTGGTGCCGGAGGCATTTGTAGGGGACGGATGTGTGGCGTTGCCATGAGTGTCCACCAGTTGCCGCTTGCACCCTGGCTTGTACGCCTTGCACTTGCTAGGAAGGAACGGACACGTGGGCAAAGCATGCTGATTCTTACCACAAATACACACGCATACCTGTTTGTGTGAAAAACTGTGCGGTTAGCATGTGCACGCTGAGAGTGCAACGGATGCAAGGGCGGCTAACATTTGGGCATGTGAATGTTTGACATAATTCAGGCTTGCCAATTTTGTTTTGCTGAAGATTGCAACGGTCCTGCGCTGTGCCTGATGGCACTGGGACCTCGGAATGGGACATCACTTCGACTTGTGCGGTTCGCAGGCGGTTCACTGGCGGGGCTCAGCTTAGACATGCTGCTGCCGGCCACCATTTGGCGTGCACATAGCTGTTTGCATGAAACCAACAACTGCCATACACTGTTCCCGATGGCACCACCGGTGCCAAGAATGAATTCGCCATGCTGATTTATTCAACTGGCATGTGCGTGCAAGGGTGCTGCGGACGCGCGGGCGGGGCTCCATGTGGCCATGGTTCTGCTTGTCGCCATCCACACACGAGCTGGGCCGCGATAAGCGGCCCGCAGGCGCTCACCTAGCCCGCCCACCTCAGCCTCAGGGCGTCATCTTGGGAGGCACACGGCGCACCATCAGGACGTGCCTTCAGAGACTCCTGGGAGGCACACAAGATGGCGGCAGGCCGTGTGGCGGCATGAGCATGTTACCCAGGAAGAAATACATGGTAGGTTCGTCTCGGGAGCAAACGTGGAGTTCGGCTGAGTCACATGCAATGGACGCGGCTTTTGAGGCTAAGGCGGCCATTGCCAACCTGTTGCTTGCTGAAGCCGACAACCGGTGAGTACTGAGTAGTAGTAGTAGTAGTAGTGATAAGGGAATCAGGGAGGACCATTGTGGTGGCGTGATGGCATACAGCTTGATTAAAACTGTATTGTAGCTGTATGTGCACGGTTTGCACGACATGTCTGCACTGCAATTCATTTGCATGTTATTCACGCAATTGCAAGCATTGGGAAGTCCTGCTGAACCCAGCAACATGGCCCATATGTAACCGGTTTGGCGTGCAAGTGCGTGGGGATTGGGTGTGTGGGCTTTAGGGTCATGACGGTATGACAGGGCAATACCATTCCTTCGGCAGTTGCTTCTGAGCCCAAAGCCCACCAACCCTTGTAATTAGACAAGAGCGTTACATACATGCATTCATTGCACACATGGATAAGGGTGGGCTTGGGGTGGGTTCGCAAACGTGGTTGTGATTGCAAAATGCCGAACTAACAACCTTTGGGCTTAGCTTGCACCCTCCTGGGGCAGTCAAGGATTATATCAGGGAGCAGGAGGCACCGTTGTCTTTTGATTACCACACACGCCACAGGCCTGTGCAATAATGCCAACGATAGACGAACAGGATTGGGGGGAATAACACAACAACTCACAAGCTGACTTGTGAACGACTATTGCCGCGTGTATACCGTAGGATCTCGTTAATAATGCCTTCTTTACTGAGTAAACCACTGCCTTGCACTTGTGTTGGCGCAGAAGCCTCGGGCCTCACCGCGAATCTATTGCCGCCCTCAGCGGCCTCACGTCCTTGGATTTGACCTTTGCCGCTGATGTCAAGGCCCTGCCCGAGTCCATCGGGTCCCTCACCGGCTTGAAGTTCATAAACTTGCGATGGTGCGGCAGCCTTGAGGCCCTTCCCGAGTCCATCGGCGCCCTCACTGGCTTGAGGTCTTTGAACTTGCAAGGGTGCAACAACCTGGTGGCCCTGCCCGAGTCCATCGGTGCCCTCACTGGTTTGATGTCTTTGGACTTGCAAGGGTGCGACCGCATCATGACCCTGCCCAAGTCCATTGGCGCCCTCACCCGCTTGACGTCTTTGAACTTGCAAAGGTGCGACCGTATCATGACCCTGCCCGAGCCCATCGGCGCCCTCACCGGTTTGGCTTCTTTGGACTTGCAAGGGTGCCGCAACCTTGTGGCCCTGCCCGAGTCCATCGGCGCCCTCACCGGTTTGACTTCTTTGGATTTAGGTATGTGCAACAGCCTTGTGGCCCTGCCCGAGTCCATCGGCGCCCTCACCGGTTTGACTTCCTTGCGTTTGGGTATGTGCAACAGCCTTGTGGCCCTGCCCGAGTCCATCGGCGCCCTCACCGGTTTGGCTTCTTTGGACTTGCCAGGATGCCACAACCTGGTGGCCCTGCCTGAGTCCATCGGCGCCCTCACCGGTTTGACTTCTTTGAACTTGCTAGGGTGCCACAACCTGGTGGCCCTGCCCGAGTCCATTGGCACCCTCACCGGTTGGACTTACTTGGACTTGGGTATGTGCAACAACCTTGTGGCCCTGCCAGAGTCCATCGGCGCCCTCACCGGCTTGACTCAGCTGGACTTGTGCCACTGCGCCGCCCTCAGCTGCTTGCCTGAGTCCATCACTGCCCTCACCCGCTTGACGTCCTTGGACATTCGCGGGTGTTCCTCTCTTGCGCATGTGCCAGATTCCATTGCACGTCCTGACCTGCGTGTATGGCGTGACGCTGGCACCAACACGCTTGTAAGCGGCAGCAGCTAGGTGCAGTTAGTGTGACCGCAGTCACACCGTTGTGTTGGTGGACGCGTTGATTGCGGCATGAAATAGTTGGTGATGAGGGGGGGAGGGAGTGCTAACGACATGCTTCAACAAGTGACTGACTCACGCACCCCTGATGGCAACGAAGGTTTGGAACGCTGTGCACCGATACTGCCGCAATTTAATGTGTCTCTTGTCTGTTTGAGGGTTACACCAGGCTTTTGCATTGAAAGCTTTGATTACTCATGCGGTGAGTGAGTCGTACCGTTAGTCAACCGTTTGCTGTAACGCCAGTCGAACCGCACTCCTTGCTTCGTGTTGCGTTATCGTGCTTAATGCCACACGTGCACGCGTTGCAGCCTGCCTTCCCGCCCGCACCACGCACGTGGTGTGGTAATGGCAGATCTCCCTGGCAACCGGGTGTGTCCTTGTGTGTTTTGTTGTTTGTTTGTTTCTACCTGCTATTCCCTGCGTCCTTTCCTTGCTTTCCTTGCTTGGCCCACACGCACAATCAGTGTGCATGTTCCTCACCCGCCCTCTACTCAACCTGGCCTTGCCATTGTCGTCGACTATTAACGGGCATTAGTGGTACCTGCACATTGCAATTGCACATGACTTGAAACGCCTTGCTCTGCTCAGGGCACCTCAGCATATTGCATGCCTTGTTGTGTTGGCACCTGCCCCTGCGCCCCCCCCCCCCCCCCCCCCCCCCCCCCCC
>BDDA01001773.1:1911-12323 GCA_001662385.1 Chlamydomonas asymmetrica | reverse complement strand
GTGGTGGCGGCGGTGATGGCGGCGGCGGTGATGGCGGTGACGGCGGTGACGGCGGCGGCGGCGGTGACGGCGGCACTGACGGCGGTGATGGCGATGGCAATGACATCAACAACAATGACAACCCAAGCCCGCCTGATGGTGAAGACAGCCCCCCACCTCCACCTGGCGATCAATCGTGCTCCCTCTCAGGCTCCGTCTCATATGATGTTTTGGACCTCAGCTCTGTGGACTGCGGCTCGGGCGGCCGCCGCCGCCTCAGCCGCCGCCTCCTTTCGCGCAACATACTGCGGAAATTTGACGGATGTGACTCTCCCATCCCTACCCCGCCCAAACAAGCAGCTGTCAAGCTCCGTGCTGACCCCCGCATTTTCCTAAGCCGCAACTTGGTCTCCGGGCTGACAGGCACTAATTCCAACCTCGATGCGGTGTGTATGGCTGTTGACTCGTCATACGAGCTTGGGTGCTTGTATAATTTTGCTGGGACCAGATACAGGATGATCGGCAAGGCATACGCCTGGGAGTGCGCAAAAGACGAGTGGATGGAAAGTGCAACATTCATCCCCCAGAAAGAACCAGTTAGCGACTACGCGTTGACGTCTTCGGCCCCATTCGGTGAGTTGCGTGAAGGCTTCATGCTGAGCGTGCCCGCTGCATATAGCGAATTGCGGAGAGATTGTTAGTGCATGTGGTAGCGCATGCAGTGTGTCGCACGCGCAAGTCAACAACAACCCACACCACGTTGAGTTGCATGTCGTTGTCAATTAGAGCGGATGGGTTGATGAGGTCTGATATCATGGCCTGCACTTGCATTTGTATGATGTTGCGCCCACATGCAGCTCGGAATAATGGCCGGTGCCTTCCTGTGAGGATTGACCCCTCTGGAGTTCGCACCCTGGACCGCTCCCAGACCACGCAAGTCCTAATCAACCCGTCGTTCACCGCATGCACCCTGGTGTGGAAGGTGGAGGGAGACACAGTCTACTTTGCCCACGTTGAGCCGAAAGACGGGCAGGACCCCCCAAACTACCCAGGCGATAAGGGAGCATTCCTTCAAGACGCAATCACCCAGTGCGATTGCCCATTGGAGTTCCCATTTGGCGATCCCAACACGCCGGTCCATGCGATCGGCCCAAACGAATACCGGAAGCTTCCAGGTTCCATTAACCTGACGTCAACGCAGCCGTTTACGTCTGCCAGCATGGTGATTGCGCACGACGGTCAGAATTGGAACGTGTACTTGCAGCAACGCAAGCTCGGAAATGCGCCAGGCTCCATCTCTGCCGTGCCAATGGTTGCAAATATCACTGTTGCACCGGTGAATCAGTCAGGGCAGCCGCGCAGGCGTGTGCTGCAGGCCGGCGACCTCACGGACGCGCTGTGCACGGACGTGCCGGCATCCGACACTGGCGGTAACACAGGTGCGTGTGCGTGTGTGTCATGAAGAGGTGCCCCTGGGCCATGCAATGTGATGCGTGCCAATATCGCTTGCAAGGGGAGCACATGTGCGTGCGGTACCCTGAATCCAAGCCTTGGACCACGGCCCCCAACCTGGAAGACACCTTGAATGCGCCATGCCACTGTGTTCGGCTGTTTTCGACGTGCTGCTTGTATCTGCTGTATGCTGCTTGTATCTGCTTGGCCACATCATCATCCATGCACACAAGCACTCGCTGGCACACCCAAGCCCCGCCCTGACGGTGTTGCTGGCATCCAGTTCTCATTTCAAGACATGCGGTGCTCATCCAGTGATATGGTCGCTGCCATTTATATCTTTGCAACAACATCCTGAAGTAGTGAAGCACCAACGTATCTGCCGCCTTCTGCCTCATCCTGCGCCCATTCAGACCTGTGCGCCAATGTGAACTGCGGGATCAGCGCCGACCCCTGCCAGGTCCAGCCGCCGTGTAATCCCGACAGTGGCTCCTGCCCCGCACGGCGCCCGGCAGCGGATGGCACCCCTTGCACCACATCCGGCGGGGCGTCGGGGGCATGCTTTACGTTTTTCTGGGGCGCACAAGGAGTATGCAACGGTAAGCGATGCTGAATATGCCGCGCCTGTGACTTTTGTTTTTGGACGGGAACGGCTACAGGCTAGGACACCGCTGCCAAGGCAGGCGGTGACAGGACAGGACGAGGCTGACCCCCTGGGACCCGGAAACCTTTTTGACATGTCCTTACCATAGCTGGCTGTCGCCTGCGTGCAGTTATGCATGCACATAGTGTGGGGGTCCCGGTTGCGTTACGACCGGACCGTGTGTTGTGCGCGTGACTACCGCCAAGCCCAAAACAAAGTAGCCCCTTTGCATGAGCCTCAGGGAGACCCAGAGGCTCATGCAAAGGGGCTTCTTGAGCATTGCGATGCATCCAACCATCCTCCCAACAATCAGCCCTGAGGTCATCAAGCGTAATTGCGTGCCGTTACTCTGCGTGTATGTGTCTGCTTGTGCCCACCAGACGCTGACAACACCTCCCCCAGGGTGAAGCTCGTGGGTGGCGGCAACAGCGACCTCTTCGTGACCTGTGACACGAGCTCGTGGCACTGTCAGGGCACCAAAGACGCGTCCAAATCGACCGCATTCGTCCAGCAAGGCAACGGCCAGTTACGGGTTGACGGCACCAACCTGTGCCTCAACGTCTGGCTGCCAAACGCAGATGCCGGTGATTTTTTTCGACAACTGGTCGGCGTGTCCTATGCAGGCAACGTCAACCTGTGAGTGACTGGTAGCATTTAAGATGTGGCTTGCTTCGCATGACGACTCATGTCACTTGGTGTTGATCAGTTCAATGACTTTGCTGGTCAGGTGTTGCACCCGTCGATGCATGCATCGTGAAATGGCGCCAAGGGGACAACAATGGTCCTGCCACCCGGCTTCCAACGTTGCACACGCTTGATGTGTGCTGCAATTTAGGCTGCAATTTAGGCCGCGTTGCGTTGTGCATGCAAAGCGGTGGGTCGGCAGCATGGCTGAGTATGCGGATGTATACTGGATGTTTATCTTGAACCTAAGGTCCCTATCCCACGCACTGTTTGCAATCTGGGTTGCGCCTGCTGCAGGTACACGTGCAGCGACGCATCTGACAACGCCATCTGGATTTACGCTGTTGACTTCTTCGGCATCCCGAATGTGGGCACCGGCGACTCTCGCTTCATATGGTGGGACGGCGAGAAGCAGCTGGTCTCGGTGTATGGCTGCGCCGGATGGCAGTGTCAATGGAGGCTGCAGTAAATACAGTTGAAGCGATGAGGTCGACTGCCATACATGCAAGTGATGCTGCTTGCAATCAGCCATGATCAATCCTCTTGCACGTGTGCGTTCTGGGCGAGCAGTAGTGCATGGGGATATTGCCCTCGGGTGTGGTTTTGCCTCCACCCATTTCCTCCATTGGCCGTGCCTCCGCCAGGGAGACTTCATTTGGATGCATAGGATGATTGCGGCTCCATCAGCATTGCTCAGTGCAGGTGTAATCTGTACTGATTGTGGCTATCAATTGCGGCCGAGATCCGCCCTGTGCTACCTGTGCGGCACACACATACAAGACGTGCAAGTCCGCACCGCAGTGTGAAATTTAAATGTGAAATGATTATGTAAAAGCATGAAGGTCCAGGGGTTGTCCCATTGGATCTTTGTGAGCCTCGGCCATGCATGCTTGCGCGCACCAACATGCAAATGCACAGCATGGACGTGTGCCCCACGCTGCAGGCTGAACTGTATTATGCAACCCTGCACGATGCGGATGCCCCACACTAAGCCCTTGTGGTCATGCATTGTTGCTGGTGATTGCGATGTGCTGCACTCAGCCGCTTGTGGCCATGCATGATGCTTATGCTGATGTACTGCACTAAACCCTTGTGGCCCTCCTGCACACCATGTGCAAAGCTTGGTGACCCCCTTCTGCTTGCCTGGTCCCATAAAGTAGCGCACGCGCATGGTTGATGTAAGGACTGATTGCGTACCTTCACCGTTCACGGTGCATGCCTCAACTTCATCTTTCAACTCCTTTCCAGAGCTACCGTACAGCTGTTTCTGCTGAAAAGTACAGTCTGTCACGCGCGTCAACACACACTGTCCATAAGCACGTCAACGTGTCCTGCTAATTGCACCACATGCATGTGTATGTGCAGTTCGTGTTGGTTCAGCCATGCCAATGCTTGTCGGCCTTTCGGCTTGGCCTGCATGTGCCTGACTTGCACCTTTCCCCGCATGCGTCCCGCATTCAGCCTCGCTGTCAGCAGTGCATGTGCATGGCGTCACCTAGGTGGCTCGGCCCTGAGCGGCCCCATCCCTAGAGGCATGCACCTCCGGCGTCCTGCCCGCTCAAGGCGCGTGGACTTGAGCAGCGCTGGGGCCCCGACCCAGCGCTTCTTCTCCTACATTTTTAACCTCTTCCACGTGAAAGCTGTCACCTTGCCTAGGAGAATGCGAATCACACCAAAGCATGGTGCTGGACAGCTGCAGCTAGCGGCTGCCAGGCGTTGGGCCCGCTTACTCCACTCAACGCACTCATAATGCATGCATGCATGATTGCAGCGACTTCACTTTCCATTCATACCATTCTGCTTTGCATGGCAGTGGGGGGTATAGTCGCGCCAGTCATGCATGGAACTGTAAGAACCCTGTGGTGTGAAATTACTTGCTGCAGGATCTTGCACCCTCCTAATCATGTGCGTGCATGCGGATGGCAGTGTGAATGGAGGCTGCAGTCGGTTTGACTGAAGCGATGAAGTCACCACCATGCATGCCAGTGATGACGCTTGCAATGATGGACAGCCTTATTTTACATGTGCATTCTGGACGAGCTCTTGTGTGTCCTGAGGGTGCGGCTTGGCCTCAGTCCATCCATGTCCATTGGCCTTACCTCAATTGCCGCCTCCCCTGGGACATCATTCGCTTGGATGCACAGCTTGATTGCACTATACTCAGTTTGGCTGCAGGTGTACAGTCGTAATCTGCACTGATGGCAGCTGTGAGGCTGCAATGATTACGGCTGCACTGATCCGAACATGGGGTAACTCCAGCCCCGTCCCACCCTGAGCTGCACGAATGCGGGACGGCACTGCCAAATGATAGCTGCATGTGTGCTCCAACTGGTCACACTGCTTACTCATGAAGTATTGCACGCGCGTTGCTGAGGCACTTCAAGCAACAATGCAATGCCCATCAGTCCAGAGGTGCGCCGGTGCAGAGGTGCAGCGCAATGGTTTCAACTAACAGTGAGCCATGGCGTACTATCTCGTTACGGGCTTGCGGGTCACCTAGGGTGCACGGATCACGCCTTGTTCCATGCCTACACCATCGGTATGCAAGTGAACACTGTTCTCCGCATGAAAGCAAACTCAAGCGGGTGCTATTGGCGTGGCAGCAACTGCCGGGATCCCCAGGCTTGTCAGTTCTGCAGCTGCCGTTCGCCTGCCGTCAGCCAGCGAGGTGCCGCGCTTGGGACTAGGACGGCAGATGCGGCAGCGGACCCCGAGAGGTCAGGGCCGCCCACACCACTCTGACACGCACAGCATAACAAGCAGCAGCGCGGGATACATGGGCGCATGGCAGCAGGTGGCAGCAGGGGAAGCAGGGGTTCGGGGAGGCTAGGGAGGCGCTGCAGGGCAGCAGGCCGCAGCCAGGGCTTAGGGTTTAGGGCTTCGGTTTTACCGCTTAGGGTTTAGGAGCAGCACGGATTCAGGGAGGTGCCGCTAAGCACCGGCAGGATTGCCCATCGCCCATTTCATGACCGTGTTTGCCCCGTTTGTCACGCCGCGGCATGCGACTTGCAGCACGTTCTCTTCACTTGCCCTCACCCCACCCTGCAAGCGCTGCGCTCGCGGTACCGCCCCCTCCCCGTTTCCTGACGCGCTCTGAACGCCCCGACCTCCCCCCCTGACGTTGCAGCACATTTCATCATTGCATGTATGTATGCCTGGGCTCAAATCACGTACACGCCCGCTCACACACGCACCACCACACACCCCACACAACTTCATATGCACTGATGCAATCCATGAATGGCCAGATAGGCCAAGTGATGTAAGTCAACCAACCACGCACAAGCCATCAGCAACCCACACCAGAAGTGCCACATTGAGGGGCATTTTGTTTTGCATTTCGATTCCAATTAGAGCCGTGCGCACATCCAAATGTTGCATGGGCCATTGGTCTGATCTCATGGCCTGCACGTGGATTTGCATGGTGTGCCCACATGCAGGTCCGAATGGCCAGTGCCTTCCTGTCAGGATTGATGCGTCAGGCGTTCGCACCCTGGACCTCTCCCAGACCACACAAGTCCTGGTCAACCCGTCGTTCACTGCATGCACCCTGGTGTGGAAGGTGGAGGGAAACACAGTCTACTTTGCCCACATTGAGCCGAAAGACGGGCAAGACCCCCCAAACTACCCAGGCGACAAGGGAGCATACCTTCAGGATGCAATCCGCCAGTGCGATTGCCCACTGGAATTCCCAGCTGGCGATCCCAAGACGCCGGTAAATGTGATCGGTGCAAATGAATACAGGGAGCTTCCAGGTGCTACACGACAGCCATCGGAGCCGTTTACGTCTGCCAGCATGGTGATTGCATATGACGGTCAGAGTTGGAACGTACACTTGCAGCTACGCAAAGTTGAGACGCCTCTAGGCTCCATATCTGCCGTGCCAATGGTCTCTGCTGTGATATCTGCACCGGTGGAGCAGTCGGGGCAGAGGCGCAGGCGTGTGCTGCAGGCCGGCGACCTAACGGAAGCGCTGTGCACTGACGTGCCGGCGTCCAGCAGCGGCGGCGGCGGAGGAACAGGTGCGTTTAGAGTCATTTTGATCCCGTGGGACCATGCAGTATGCTTTCCAACACAGGTGTGTGTGGACAAGAGCCCAGCAACGACAGTAATGTGCGGGTGCAGGCGGCAGTTCGGCTTGCGCAACACGCGCGGCGCCTATACTACACAGGAGGCGCGAGTAGAATCCAGCATACGCAGAGTCAGTGGTCACTGTCCAGGACAGTTAAGGACAGTTAAGGACAGTTAAGGACAGTTAAGGACAGTTAAGAAGAGCTGCTGAGCTGGCGGGGGTCTGAAGGGTATAGCGATCGGTGGCAGGCGAGCTCCAAACGGCAGGCTGTATCCTGTAAACACAATCATGTGTTCACGCCTTGATGACATGCATGCACAAGCAGTGTTGCAATTTATCATTCATCATTCATCAGAGCCAGCTTATGTTGTTACCATTACTCGAAGCGTGCCAAACCGCCGCCTGCTGCCACACAAGCAACCGCATGCAGTGAACAGGTTGCTACCGTGTTTTAAGAGTGATGCCCCAATATCTGCCGTCTGCTGCTTCATCCTCTGCCCCTGCAGACTTGTGCGCCAACGTGAACTGCGGCACCAGCGCCGACCCCTGCCAAGTCCAGCCGCCCTGTGACCCCGCCAGCGGCTCATGCCCCACGCTTCGCCCGCCAGGGCCAGGCGCCCCTTGCACCACCTCCGGCGGGGCGCCTGGGGTGTGCTCGTCGTTATTCATGGTATCCGACTTATGCGTAGGTGAGGACAAATCTGAATGTGAACATCGTGCCCTGCCTAAGGTTGTCGACTTGCCTAGGTGGATTTGTGGCCTGCAGTTGCGCATCGCTGCACGATTGCACGTGATGTGGATGGACCACGCGCGTTACGATAGGGCTACCAGGACAGCATGTTGCGGGTGCCCCTCGCCCCCCTTACCCCCCACCCTCCCCCCCGCCATGTGTGTGTGTGCGCGCGGTTGTGCGCCGTGTGCGTGCCGTGTGCGCGTGTGCCCAACAGATGCTGACAACACCTCCCCCAGAGTCATGCTGGTGGGTGGCGGCAACAGCGACCTCTTCGTGACCTGCGATACGAGCTCGTGGCACTGCCAGGGCACCAAAGACTCGTCCAAATCAACCACCTTCGTGCAGCAAGGCAATGGCCAGCTACGCGCGGTTGGCACAAACCTGTGCCTCAATGTTTGGCTGCCAAACGCAGATGTCGGTGACTTTTTCGGCAAGCTCCTGGGCTACGGCTATGCAGGCGACGTCAACCTGTGAGTGACTGGTGGTACCGGTAGCATCGGGGAGATGCGGCTTGAGACTGCACATGCTGACACAGGTCATGTGAGCGCTGCACTTGGTGCACACTGATCAACGGCTTTGCTGGTGAGGTGCCGAACATGTCTATGCATGCGTCATGAATGGCGTCGACAGGACCGCGACGGTCCAGCGTTTTCAAGGTTGGGCAATCGCGCTTGGGGTGCGCTGCGATACAGGCGGGTGCATGCCCTTGCAGGTTTCGTTACCCATGCAAACCATTGGGCAGCATGGGCGTGTATGTGCATGCGGACGGAGCCCCTTTCCGACTGTTGTCTGAGATCTGTGTATGTGTGCTGCGCCTGATGACACTGCAGGTACTCGTGCAGCGACAAATCGAGCAACGCCCTGTGGCATGGCTATCATTACTTCATCAGCAACATGCCGTACGTGATAACCCACGACTCGCGCATGATCTGGTGGGACGGAGAGCAGCAGCTGGTCTCGGTGTACGACTGCGCCGTCAAAGTCGCGTGGCAGTGCCAATGGAGGCTGCAGTCGGTGTGATCGGATGGAGCGAGCCAGATGAAGTCACTACATACACAGTCAACCCATCACCATACCCTGAATAATGATGCTAGCAATAATAAGCGACTAACAACTATCGCGTTGGCGTGTGCGTGTTCTTAACGAGCTGCTGTGGGGCGGTCCCCCTCGGGCGTGGTGTGCTGCTGTGCGTTGCCTCCGTACATCCCTTTCCTCTGACACCTTCTTTCACTTGCAGCGAGGGATCATTCGGTTGGATGCACAGGCTGCTGACTGCGGTTATATCAGTTAGGCTCGGCGAACGAAGCCATAATCTGCACTGATGGCAGCTATGCGGCTGTACTGATTAGTGCGGCTGTACTGAGCCAAACAGGGTAACTCCAACCCTGTGATACTACACGCATGCAAGGCGTTCAAGGCTGCACCCCGCAATGTGACATCTTAATGTGCTCAAACTGTTTATAGGGTTCTACAGTTCTACTGTGTGGGGCTTGGCCCTCTCGATCCCTGCGATAGCGCTCAGCCGTGCATGCATGCATGCGTGCGCACGATGACGGAATTTCGGCATGCGAATGCAACGCATGGAGATGTGCAGGCTTCGCTCAGGTGCGATGTACCGCTTTTTGAGGTATTTGATCAATTGTGTTTGCTTCTGCCAGACGACAGCCTGGGTTTTCCAAGGTTTCCCAAGGTCCAGCATCGCACTTGGTGCGATGAATAACGGTTTCGCTCGAGGCCCGCTATCATGCAAAAAGCAGCGCCTTTGGTTTTATTCGCCCGTCTGTATCGCTTGTGACTTCATTTTCCCGATCTTTCTCTCTTTATTGCGCGCTTGAGAGCTGAGGGCTGAAGTAGGTAAAGGAGGAGCCGGGGGCTAATGGTGGTGGCGGTTACAGTTTTTGTTATGACGGGAACGGTTGCACCGCACTGGCAGCTCTGGTTGAGAGACTGCCCGCGGCCTACATGTAACCAAGCCACTGCCACTCGCCACAGTTTTGGCCATTTGGCAATGGCACAGTCAGCCACTCCTGGGGCCCCCAGCCAGGTTTGCATGCCTGGCCTTCTAAGCGGAGGAGTGCTGGATGGAGTCAGTGTTGGAATGCGGAGTCAGTGTCGGAATGCGGAGTGAGTGTCGGAATGCGGAGTGAGCGCACAAAGCGAGAAAGAGCTCATGAGCCTGTGAGGCCAGCCTGAAAGCAGCAGCTGAAAGCCACTTCAACAACACCTGTGAAACGTTAACGTAATGAGGCACCGCCACAGCTGGGGTTAGAGGGTGCGTGCTGGCTTGCTCGCCGTGTGCGTTGTACATGGTATTGGTGTTAGGTGAGTGTGTAGCTGTACATGGTACTGCTGTAACATAAGGTGAGTGTGTAGGCGGTGTTGACATGCGACTGAGCTTGCATGCCCACATGCTGGTTGCAGCCTGAGCTACTTGGGTACTGCGGGAACTGTGGTTGCAGCAGACATGTTGGATTAGATGGAATGTGGTGGTTGGTCGAGGCCTGGACGTTTGCAACCACGCACAGCTAGCTTCCGCAGCTTCACGTTCGTGATCACATCCTGCACAGCAGCACACTAAGCACACCCCTGACAACATCAGACACGATGCTCGGGTGCGTATGTGATGCGCAAATGGAGTAAATAGAGGCGTCCACCAGCTGGGCGATGGGCAAGCTATCCATGGGGATTCGAGTAGGTACACAGGGTAAGCAACCGCAGCGCAATGCGTGCCTAGGTGGCAGCAGGAGGTGCTGCTGCTAGGCAGCGGACCAGGGGGGGGGCTAAGAGGGCAGCAGGCCGGGTTCAGGGCTCGTTCAGGGTTCAATGTTCAGGGTTTAGGGCTGAGGGTT
>BDDA01001772.1:0-12338 GCA_001662385.1 Chlamydomonas asymmetrica | reverse complement strand
GTGATGGGAAGGGCGGCGGCGATGGGAAGGGCGGCGGCGGAGGAGGTTTGAGCGGCGGAGGAGGTTTGGGCGGCGACGGTGGCGGCGGTGGCGGTGGGGGTGGCAACGGCGGCTTGGGCGGGGACGGTGGCGACGGTGGCTGCGGCGGAGACGGTGGTGGCGACGGGAGCGGCGATGCCGGCGGGGGTGGCGCGTACAGCATCCGCCCCGCCACCAGCGAATAAAACCCGCTAGGCACGGGGCCAGTCTCACCTGATGCGAGCACGGAATGATATGCGAATGATATGCAAGCACAAGACCACCGGCGGCGGGAGCATGCTAGCATTGCTATAGCACATGTATAAAAAGCACAGCGGAACCGGGCATGGGGTGGGTGCTTGTGTGGCGCGTGCACTGCCTGCAATGCGTACTGCTGTACAGCAGGGAGGCTGATGAGCACTGACAATGTGCCTACAACAATGCAACCTGCAGATTACCATCGAGGCAGCCAGTACCGCATTAAGGCCAGTACCGCATGAGGTCAGTTATTATGTTAGGTTACATCAGGAGCGTGTTGGCCAAACGGCCTATGCTGCTCCAAGATGTGGACCAGGCGAGCAGAAAAGGTACATGAGGTCAGTACCGCATGAGGTCAGTACCGCAGGAGGCCAGTACCGCAGGAGGCCAGTGCGACCCGAATACCGTACGTACTGTTGCAAGGTCATGGCCTCTGACCGCCTCTCACCCCAGGTGTTCTTGAGAAAGCATCCTCCCTGGCAGGTCTGGCTGTCGCTGCCGGACACCGCTTGGTAGGTGAAGCCGGCGCACCCGGGCAGTGCGGCACAACGCATGGCGCACCTGTCGCATCCAGCATCCGGCATCACGCAAGCAGCTCGATCAAGCACTGCAGGTGCAAGTCTGAAACCGTGAACGCTAACGCTGCCAAGGCCCACAAACAGCATGCGCATGCAGACGCCCTAGAGGCGGGCTTGGCATGCGCGCCCGGCAAGCGTGCATCATCATCAGATGCCATGCTATGGCCTCGCGGCAAGTGCGCAATATGGTACAGCAGGCAGCCGTCTGCTTGCCAGCAGTAAGCCAAAACCATGCACAAAACTTGCAGATAGCATGCTTAATCGGTGTTGGTACCCACTCCGATTCGGACGTCGTCATGGCCTGCCACTCGCATCCGGTGCCAGAAATCGGCCCCGCGCCCATGTCGCTGTTTGGGAAGCGATCGTAGGGAGCTGCAGTCAGCAGGCCACACGCGGGCGGGGCATCACATATAGGTAGCAACGAGGACAGCCTAAGTACACACCACGTAGGGCGTGTGCCGGAGTGAGCCGGCGCCAGAGGTTCACTGTGAACTTCACAGGGGTATGTGACGTGCCTCACCCGCTCCCAACGGCAGCGATTCTCATTTTGCATTTCCCCAATCCAATGCACTCCACTCAACCGCGTCGCACTTACGAGAGTAGGTTGCGGATGGCAGCAGGAACCCAATGTTCATGCCAGGCGCCGGCAGCAATGCCTGAGCGCTGACGTCCACGGCGTGTGACTTGAGCCAGCAGCCGCCGTTGCAACCAGTTTGGTCGTACGTATGCACAAAGTGCCTGTGCTCTCGGCAGCATGAGGGATGGCTGAATTAGATCATGCCCAATCAAAGCAACAGAAGGAATTATTGTTTGCAGAGTTGTAGTCAACCACCTGCGGTGCTTCTGATTGATCCACAAAACCACATCCCACCCATGCATGCCACCCTGATCTTCGGTGCCTGTCCCATGCAATTGCCTCCAGGAGGAAAGAGACACAGAAACTAAGTGTGCAAGCGAGGCGGAGAGAATGAGGAGGGGAAGCAGCGCATGCTGTGTAACGAGCAATGCAAGGCCGACACGCGCTCCCTGCAGTCGACCTGCACACCCGCTCCCAAGCAGAACAGCACAGCGTCGACAACACCACACATGTCGCACTCCTCCCCCCACACGCCGCCTTACGTGCATCCCGAATAGGCGGCACACATCATGGCGCAGTGGTCCAAGCTGAACCCTGCTGTGCACGGCGACCATGGGACGGTGATGTTGGCGGCTGCCACGTTGTGGTCGCTGGCGAACGTCACATCACGCCACAGGTAGAACGGCGGTACAACCTGCGGTGGGCTTGTACTGCCTGCAATCATGGTAATGGGGTGATGAGATCATGACTGGACGTTGACGCACACATCCAGTCCTTCCCATTGTCCCAAGCGCCCCAAGCATGCGTGAACACACATCATGATTCATTAGTGAACGAACACCTCGCTCCTTGCTGCCTGACCTTGTGCATGCGCACATGCGTTTTTATGTCCATGTGATGTGTACGCAGGCATGTGGGTATGTCAGTGAGGGCGGGATGCTAGGGCATTCCGGGTACAAGGCCGGCATCTCTGACATCCGTGAACGGCCTGATTGGCCAAGTGATGCACAGTCAACCAACAAGACAGGAAGCAGGGCCAGGCACCCAAAAGGGTCCACTGTCAGCGTTCAACCCTCCCGTCGTGTGCAGTCCAACAGCCCTACCTTCCACCACACACTACACACTATCCCTGAACCCTACATCTCTCGCTGCATGCAGTCGAACACCCCTTACAGCTACAGTGGCTCAGGTCCTCTAGTCTGCTGGTCCCTAGTCTGCTGGTGGCATAGTGCAGCCGTAGCACCTAGTGTGAATTATTTGATGAGAAATGGTAATCTGCACGGCAACCAACCTGTGGCCGCAGGCGGGGTGGGTGGCATGGGCGGCTGTGGCGGCAGCTGCGTGATCATCCGTCCCGTCACCACGCCGTCACCCATCCACGAGGGCGGGCTGCTGAAGGCGCCTGCAGCAGCCAAACCAAAACATTTGGTGTCGACGGCGCTGGGCCTGGTCAAAGCGCTCGCCTGCAAATTTGACATTGCAGCTCCGCCCAAGACCCACATGCACACATTCTGTGTGAACGTGTAACCCTCAAGCAGCATGGCTAAGTGGGACGTCCCGAACGCATGGGCACTATGGAAGAGTACCGCAACCCGATGCCGATAAGGATGACTCACCGGGTGCTGAGCTCAGCACGCACTGGCCCAGGCAGCCCGGCGCCACCGCGCCGTATTGCGGCGGCCCCACAAACGTGAAGACGGCGCACCGCGGCACGGCTGCGCAGCGCATCGCACAGTCCTGCTCGCTGGCGGCGACGAAGACGGGCCCGCACACGGAGCTCTGCGCGATCTCGGCGCCGGGCATTGTCACATCCGGGTAGGTCACGTAGGGAGCTGCGGGGCATGGTGCAGAAGGGGGGCCATGCAGGCCCGTGTAAATGTACACAAACAACACTGACGAGTCATAAAACTGGGATCACCGGATTGCGCTCGTCCAATTGAACGATTTGCTGCACATGCATGAGTGATGCGGACATGCGGTGCTTGAGACCGACGACAGCCAGCTTTGTTTGTCCCGGCCATGTTCAATTCGTCACCGTGCTTGTGTTTCACGCGAGGCCGTGAGGCACAGTTGGTTATGTGATCTTGTAACATATGGAAGGAGTGTGAGGCTGTCGGTCCAGCCGCGCTGCTGTCGGGTGCCTAACTGCGTATCCACCGGCAGCGGCCGCATGCAGCGGCCGAGGCGAGGGCACTGAAGCCCGGAAGTGGTAAAACAATGCTCCTGATGTATTGTAACCTAACGTGAAACCGCGGGCGGTACCCTGGCCGCTGTCTAACCCCAAAATGGGCACGGGTAAGAACGCAACCAGAACTGCTCCAGCACACCAACCAGGAACGCACAGGCACCATATGTCCATATGCACGTACTGCACGTGTTTCTGTGCCTGTACCCACGTTGGTAATACTGGGAGGGCAGCATCGTGTTCATGTTGATGCCAGGCGCCGAGCACACCGTCGGCACTGTGTGATTCGGCAGGGCGGCGCTGCGCAGCCAACAGCCCCCCCGGCAGTCCGGCTGCGCATACGCATACAGAAAGTACCTGCGAGAGCGAGCAGCGCACACCCGTCATGGCGATCAGCAAGCGCAAACAGGATGTAGCTCGGACAGCACACAGCGTTGCACGGCTAACGGGAGGCCAGGATGTGCACTGGCACGGAAACTCGGGTTGCAACGTGGTGTGGCTTATGTTTTGAGCAAGGGCAGCACATGTGTGCAGGAGCGCACAGCATATGGTGATACTTGTGCGTTTGTCATGGTCTGGGCTTGGGATGCACCCTGGCTTGAGGGTGCACATGGGGTGTCCACTAGTAGGCGCTCACAACGCCGGTGAACATTCGACAGCGCGGCGGTTTGTTGATCCTGGCATGATGGCAGCTGCGTGCACACCATGATGCTGCTAAGGAAGCGAGCATGTGTTATGCGCAGGCAGCGTGCAACTCACGTGCAGCCTGCTGTAGAGGCGCACTGCGCCGAGCACTGCCCTTCTGTGAAGCCCGCTGTGCAGGGCGTCCAGGCTGTGGGCAGTTCAGTGCCCGTGATGTTTACGTCTGGCCAAACATAGTAGTATGGCCCTGTGCCTGGAAGCATTCGAACGCAGGCAAACAGAACCGAGTGAGTGTGCATGCCTCAACTCTGCCTGACACAACCACCGGACCGTCCCTGCAAACTGAAGCGTGGGCAGAAAGAAGTCTGACACAAGCCTTAACAGAATGACATGGTCTTTTCGGCCTCAACATAGAAAGGGCTTGCTATCCGCTGGTAGCCAAGTGTGCTGATGTCGGCGCACTCACGAGCGCTTCAAATATGAGCTTGGTCAACATATGCACCTGTGCTATACATGCACAAATCTGCTGCAGTACAAGGAAGAGCAGTTCCCAAAGCGAAATTGGGAGCGTATATGGTTGTGGAACCTGTGGGGCCCACGGACGATGTCACACTAAAGCGTTTGACCAGGCTGCGCATGAACGCTGCAGGATAGCCATGACCATACCTGATATTGCCTGCAGCTTCCTCCCTGTGGCCAGAGCAGTGTTGCTTCCTGCTTGTTCGTGAAGGCCTGAGGCAAAGTGGCTGTGCCCACCGCACATACTTTGGAAGCCTGAGCAGTCAAGGACAGTGCAAGTTCGCTATGGTTCTGTCTCACGTATTTACAAAAAGGAATATAGCATCAAGCGAGCACAGATGGTGCGGTTTTGCTCGTTTCCAACCGGGTTTGCAGTAAGCGGTTTGACTTGTACGCACCACTTGTAAACGCTCACAAGCTCAGTTACAGCAACACAAAAAGAACCGCTACATAGATGGCAGGCTGTGCAAACGAAAAGCAGCCTCCCGCCAAAACACCTTCACCACTGCCGCTCTTTGTGTTGAACTGGCGGGAACGACAACCGGCAGGACCCCTGTCTGGTGAGCCTCTTGATACCGTAGAAGAAAACACGATGACACAGTATTTGCTCACCAACTGCAACCAGCACGAGCCATATCAGTACGGATGGGCCTGTCCGCAGCCCGCGCGTTCCTCTCATGGCCCTCCAGCGTATTGTGCTTCCTCAGGCATCTCAGCAGTCCACGCTGCGGTCCATGCTGGGCGCTTTGAAACGCTGAAGGCAACGCATCCCTAGCTTTCTACACCTCTGTCGCCCTGAGCACGTTGGCGCTGACGGGGTCCAACAATCGAGGGTGTGCGTCAGTCTGGTGTCCTTAAAACGAGTGTAAGGCAGTTTATGGTAGTGAGGGTGGGCGTACTGACAAAGATGGTGCTATCACTCCGGAGCACTGCCTGTCAAATTGCGGGGATCCAGTCAAGGGCACCCAGTCAGGACAGTCCTCGTCCGGTCTGCACTGGCGAATGGCCCCGCCCCACCCAGCATGTTCATGCGGCAACCATCACGTCCACCACTACACCAACGCCAGGAACGTCATCAACCTGCAGCAGTGTCATCATCTCACCCCAGCTCTGTTCTCCGTACAGCACCATCACTTGCACTGCTGTCACCGCCTGCATACCCTCCCTGGCCCGCATGCGTTGCACACACCAAGAGCACGCCCGGTGGCTCCTGACGCCACCTGCATTCATCATCCGCGTCGTGTACCGCAGGTGCTGTTTTGCCTTGCCCCCGGCACATTGCAAATACCTTCAAGGATACTGTCAGCTTTGTTAGCGTCGCTCGTGCTTGCTTGTCAGCCTGGAGCACCCAGACCGGCACTCCACGCGTGAAGAAGTGAGCATGCACTGTACGCAGTGATGCACTACAGCAAACGAATAGCCCATGCGCGGCATGCACACAAGCACAGGCCAGGAGCTTGCATGCACGCACAGCTGGCTCCCGGCCTGGGTGAGGTGAGAGCGGTGGCGTATGTGGACAAGCACGCACGCACACTCAGCGAGACATCGTGGGTGACCAACTGTCAGCCACAAATCGATGCGAGGAGTTGCCTGTGATCACATGGCCCAGGCAATTGAGTTGGTGTAGAGCCGAGGCAACGGCGATCGAAGCATGCGCACGCCGGACCTGTGCGCATGCATGCGCATGCACGTCAGCATGCGCATGCGACCAGTCTGTGTACGAGCGACGCCAGGTTGCAATGTCAGGTGCATGACTGACCAGTGGATAGACTTCACTTGCGTTCACTGGGTTCCCTACGCGCCCTGTGCAGTGTATCGTTATGGTGGCATGCGCAGTGAGGTCAGGGCTCAATATACCGCCACACACCCTGACGCCCCATGACAAATGCGTCAGTTTGTGTGGCTCGTAGGCCGTTCTGATGCGGCATGATACCCCATGGTGAATGCATTGAACAGTACATGCTGCTGCCTGCCACAGAAGGATGCTGCTAACATTTGCTGCGCGGGGGTCTGGCGGTCTGGCGCAGGCAACTCACAACCGACGGCTCCTGCACGTAGTTGCATGCGTGCTTGCATGGTGCCCAGCACAGCAGGTGGTCAGCCTGTGCGGGGCGCCTTCGGTGGGCAAGCAATTTTGACATGCGGTACGCCGGTACAGACTGCACGGTGCGCTCCATGGTAATACACGCTGCCAGTTTGGTGCTTGTGCGTGAGACACATGTAACATGTTGCAATGCGGAGAGTGTGCCTCATCGAGCTCAACTGGTTTGGGTTTTGGGGGCTGATGCTTTGTTTGCATTTGTGCCGACGCAACGCCACACGCGCACAAGCGGACATCACCCACGAGCGGGTCTGCAGGTGGAGGCACAGCCAGCAGCAAGACAGGAGGGCTGGGGCGCGGCAGTGCCTATGTCAGTATGTGGGTTGTGAGGGCGAGGTCAGATTGCTGGGTGTATGGTGCTGGCAGGCAAGCGACTCGGCTTTAGTCACTGTGCGTGTTGGATTCGAAGGGGTCAGACACTTCAGACCGCCAGACCTGTGATGCCAGCAGTGCTTCCTGGCCTGAATGAACTTGCCAGGAATCAGGATGCTATGCAGTAACACCCACCTGAGACAGCAACGTAAACCACTAGCACATACTTCACCAACGGGTTCGCGACCACGACCACCGCTATTTGACAAACTCGCTGCCCAAATAAAAGCCCGCTGTTCCTGAAATTGCTGTACTTAATTGCCTTAAACTTATCTCCCTGACATACACTAGCAGCATCTGGTGTCAGATAACGCCGTGCAGCACCGCAGGTTCCCGGGTCAACCAGTGGCCGCACGGGCGTTGTCCACACACGCTGCCTGCAGCAGGTCACATATACACTTTTCGCAGTAAATCGTAGGCCTATGATTGGAGCGCCCACAGGAGTGCCAGTGCCGCTTGGCACCTCTAGCGTGGCCCGGTTAACTGTTCAGGTGACGTTTCATTCTGCCGCCACCTCAGTAGGTTTGCACTGAAACAAGAGCTGCGAATTGTACAGCAGCACATGGTTTGTGCTTGCTATCATTTGGTCACAGAAGTTTTGTTGAGTGCCTGCGCTTGGGTTAAACCAAGGTGCCCTTTTGTTCACCGCGAACGAATGCATGTCATTGAGGCAACGACTTTTCACTGTACCGCACCCTGCAGTCTAAATACAGACTGGCATACTTATATTGTAATATTATTATGGTTGCCCCATTTTTAGTTCGTGCAAACTGCGGCTGCATCATGTTCCCATCGACCCCACCACCTCACACGACTTGATTGCACCTGTATGTGCAGGCCTCCAACGCAAGCGAAAGCAGCTAATTTGGTTCCAGGGCTTGAAAAACTCTCTGTGCTTGCAGCGTTTGGCTCGTCAGGCTAGATAGCACAGCTAGCGGACGAAATGCCCATCCAGCAGTGGACTAGCTCTGGAGCTTGTCGACCGTCATTATGAGCCTCAATGCGTTATGGACATATGCAGAAGGAAATTTGCCCCTCCACCTGGGGGGCAAGTTATATGCAGCCCTCATCGCCAAGACGCCCCTTGGCGCTTCATGGGCACAGACGCCAATGCAGCAACAGTTTCTGTGGGATCACAGACGGATGCAAAGCGCTTTCTATGCTATACCTCTACGTTTTTATTACATGGACTGCATGTCTCAGCTTAAGTGTCTCAGGAGGCAAAGGCCTGCAATGGCCCACCATTGACCAGGAGGGACCAGGAATCTTCGGTAAGGCGTGCTCAAGCACGTATGTGTGCAGGTGTTGATGTTACCATTGCACTGGAGGTTTTTCTGGATTTGGTACAACCTCGTTGCTTGGCTTGGCCCCCACGCGAACACCCAATGGCACACTTCCGCAGCTTAGCACACAAACTTTGTTGGGGAGCTGCATACTTAGGGCAACTCTCAGGTTGGATATCAACAGAGGCCCATATATGAGGATGACACCTTGGACGCCCCTTAAACTCGTTAATGGCATCGTGTGCCACTCATCCTCTCGCAGAAGCAAGGAGCCGTCGTCTGCTTGCAAGCGCGCTGGGCCCTGGCGACATAGTCGTGGTGCAGGTGAGCCATGTGTTGCGCCCTGCATACATGAGTGACTCTAACACGCACACGTTCATGCATGAACGTGCTACATTGCACCAGCGGGACCCCAGATGGTCAGAGGCATGCATGCAGAATGTCAAAGTGAGGAGCGCCATGCCAGCTCTGCCAGCTAGCACGATTCATCACGCCCGCAGCCCGCACGCTGCGTGACAGATGGGGCCGAGGGAAGGCATGCGCGTACGCACACGCCCACACCTCAGCACACCGTCAGTCCGTCACATTGACTGAAAGCTGGCCGTACAGCAGTACTGCGGTATGGAAGTACACGGGGCAAAACCGCGTGCTCTCGGTCAAACAGGCAATCGGCAGCATCCGGGGCTCTGGCACGTGCGAGTACGCACAGCCAAAAGTGCCGTCAGGAAAATGAGCAAACGAGCAAACATGGTGCCACTCAGCGCTGGGCCACACACGCAACATTGAACTTGGCGGTGCAGACACGCCCGCCGCCACAAGTATTGTACCTGTCATCTAAACCTGGCATGCGCATGCATGCGTGTTACACGCATGTCACCAGGCGTCACCTGAGCATGCATTCTTGTTGCTGATGAAGTGATGAGACACCTGCCCTGGCAGCTGCCCTTAACACCACGTACCATGCCCATTATCTGTTGTTGTGCCCGCCCTGTGCAGTGGAATGGCCTTGGATTCAGCTCCGGATCTGGATCAAACTCTGGGGACTTTGCATTTGTGTAAGTTCATCCAAATCCCAAAGACATCATATCACCACCACCACCACGGCATTCCCGAGCTGATGAGCAATGGCGTGCCAACCCTTGTGACACTGTCAATTGTGCGCCGGTGTCTATGTGTCAATGGGCTGCGACGCGCCATCGCCAACAGAATTAGTCTCTCGTCCTCATCCATGCATGGCCAGCCGGGCATGCGAGATCCGGCCCTCCCATCAGCCACTTCTCAGACGTATGCGCCATCCGTGCAGCCTGCTTGTCCATGCTGCATGCCAGTCGGCAAAACCACAGCGTTGCCAGACACACAAGGCACGGCTGACTGCAATGCAGTCAGTGCCACCGTGCGTGCAAGCTTGCACATGACGCCTGTGCAGACCGAACACTGGGGGCAACGCAACCCCTCGCAGTCCGCACCAGTCTCCAGGGCGAAACCCAGCAAGCATGCCTGGGCCGGCCAGCTGACTGACGCATGATCAAAGTGATTCCATGTCAATATATGCGCCGACATGACAGCCCCCTGTTAACGGCATGCATCGGCATGCATTGGCGATTGGTGATTTTCATGCAGGCCGATGGTCCCGATCGGCGCCGGCACGTCGATCTGCTTCACGACCGCCGCGTATGCTAGCAGCGGCACCTGCCAGGCCTCACCCTCAGCCAACACCTGCTGCGCCACAGCGTCGTCAGCGTTGTGCTCAAACTCAGCAAACCTCAACTCGCAGGCCTGCCCGGGGTTCTGCACGGGCAAAAACAACTGCGGCACCATCGTGCCCCAGGGCGATGCCGCGCTGCGATTGAACTTCGGAGTCAACTTGGACGCCGGCGTGGCGGTGCATGTCAATTACACCGGCAGCAACACAGCCATCACCAGCGTGATGATGGCCCTGGGAAACGGCGCTCAGATTTTCCAGTTTTCCTACAACGTGTTGGTTTCGGGCAGTAACTCGAACGCTGACATCGGGCTCCGCGGAAGTGGCGACATGCTGATCGCGTACGAGTGGTAAGCCGATGCAGCACCGCAAATACCTTAACCTCTCATAAAATGCGGCCCAACAGATCAATGGACGGCGCTCTGCTGAGCTGCACGAGCCGCATTAACGGCATGAAATGCATGAAATGCATTTGTAAGCTGCTCAGTGGTGCATGCAGCTTGTGCTTGCGTGCCTGTCGAGGCACATCAGTGCCCCTCATCTGGCCTGAGGGTGGGGCACGCACAGCAGGCAGCTTTGCCAGGAGGTCCTGCTGTGACAAGCTCCGGAGCGGCAAGCATGCAGTCCGTGTAGGCCACAGTGGCGCTTTCACAGCAGCGCATGCATTTCACCTTGCGTGCGCGCTTAGGGCCCCCTGTGCTTGGTGCACTGTTTCCTTCCGCAGCACGTCGCTCAACTGCTTTCCACCGGCCGTCACGTCCACCTCGCCGGTCTTCCTTTTCGCCGCCGGCAACAGCGGCACCGCCTCCAGCCCCATCCCCTCCCTTGCCAACGCGACGGTGACGCTCAGCTCCACCTACAAATACTTTGGGCTCACAACGTATCCGGCCGGCATGACGCAAGCCCAGTTTGTGGCCTACGTAACAAACACGAGCAATTGGTGAGG
This sequence comes from Chlamydomonas asymmetrica, assembly GCA_001662385.1. Classification (NCBI taxonomy): domain Eukaryota; kingdom Viridiplantae; phylum Chlorophyta; class Chlorophyceae; order Chlamydomonadales; family Chlamydomonadaceae; genus Chlamydomonas; species Chlamydomonas asymmetrica. The sequence goes on along the minus strand of BDDA01001772.1, from coordinate 1,157 downwards.
ACGGGTCGCATCTCGTATATGTCAGGGCCTCAGGGGTGGTGCTGACGTGGCTGTACTGCGCAAACATCACACACTGTACATAAGTCTGAGTGTCCATCGCAAGCAACGTGTGTTCAAGTGAATTTACTTCCCGTTGGGCCATGCAGTATGCTTTCCGTGGGGCCGTGCAGTGTGCTTGTATGTGTGCTTGTGCGTGATAGTGGGAACTGCACCTGAGGGTGGCGAGGTGTCTGGGCTGCGCTGACGGCTGACGCAAAGGGAACAGCGGTCTGATGCTCTGAGTCGGTGGCTGTAGTAAAAGCGGTCTGTGAGTGAAAGTGTGATAAAATGTCTGTGCTGCTCCAGCGGTGCTGCTGCTGAAGCTGATTAGCGCGTAACGCGCTGGGGCACCCCAGCCCGAGATGCAGTGCAAGTGCGCGTGAGCAGGGCAGGCAGAGCGACAAAATAACTAGAAACTGGCTAGAGCTCAGCAACAACAACGCAGCGCAGCAACAGGCAGCACTTGAACTCGCAGCGAAAAGTCACCTCAAGCGGCTCCCCGGCCTGTGTGTTCAGACCATGCATCGTGCGTGGGGTTGAATGGTGCGTAAATGCCTGCATTTGTCGCCTTGCAGGGTGGGCACCAATACCGCACCCATTTACACAACCGTCTCAGTGGTGCCTGTGAGCAACGCACCAGCCGCACCACCAAATCCACCATTGCCGCCCGGCATAAGCGCTCCGCCTCCGCCCCCGCCCAGCCCATCACCGCCCCCACCCATGCCGCCGCGCCCCTCACCACCGCCCCTTCCGTCTCCACCTCCCCTGCCATCCCCACCCCCCTGGCCGTCTCCCCCACCCGTTGTTGTATCATCACCTCCCCCACCGTCACCCAGCCCGGTAAGTGTCCTCACCCTGCATTGTGATTTTGCAGCTAATTAGCGAGTGCACTGGCGCGTGCGCTCTACCTAGGGAGCGGGTCTGTGAATGTGGCAATGTGCGTCGCACAACACCTATAATACTATGCCACGCCACGATACGCCCCTCTGGCCGCTCCCCAGCTTCTTGTGTACCGCCATGATGTAAATTACACCTGCTTGTGCGCAGGCTCCACCTCCCCGCCCAAGCCCATCACCACCACCTACCCCCTCACCCCCTGTTCCGTCACCCCCGCCATC
>BDDA01001770.1:0-12358 GCA_001662385.1 Chlamydomonas asymmetrica | reverse complement strand
CGCCTGTGCGCCGGCTGCGAGCGCGTGCGCTACTGCACCCCCGCCTGCCAGAAGGCGCACTGGAAGGCGGGCCGCATCAAGGCGTGTGCAGTTGTGGCGGTGGTGCGCTCACACCGCCTCACTGTGTGCTGGCGGGAGAGCATTCTGAGGGCAATACTCCTCCACATGCTGGTGGCATTGAGGATGATGCTGGCAGGGTTTTGACTTTGAGCGCACTTGTGATTGCATGCGCTGACAGCCACAGAGGGCATGTGAAACAGGCCCGTGCGGGGCTTATGCCTGGTTCTGAGGCATGCCCAGATGGGGCCTCACACGCTGCTGTGATGGCATGCCTCCATAAGGATGCCGCCCTCAGTAGGCCCCGCACGGCGCCCCATCGCTGCATAGAGGGCATTTGGGTCCCGGATCCGCCAAATGCTGCGTAGTGCCATCATGGGCACCGGCACCGCCCGTGCATCATGCTGGAAATGCTGCCGGTGTGCCTTGGCTTGCGTTGCTGCTGCACACTCTCACGCCTGACACCCCCCGGCATGGCCTTTGCTTTGCCCTTGCCATGCTCAGCGACCTGCACCTGCAACCTGGAGTGCTCGGACGGCATTCTTCCTTGCCTCACATGGCTCCATGCATGTCCCACCAGTTTATTTCAGGGTGGCGCTTGGGCTTTATAAGCGCCGCGTTCTGATGTGCCCTGCAGGTGGGATGGGGGAAGGGGAGGCGGGTAGCGGGGCAGGCGGAGGAGCGGGCTAGCGGGAAGCGGGGCAGCAAGGTACCTGATTCAGCTTCGCCATTGTACATCACAGATTCCGATGGTGTTCCAACCTCAAATGCAGGACCAGGTAGCGCTAAGCGCTCCCAAACAGATCGCACCAGGGTGTTCTGATTTCATGGTGCGATGCCGGCGGGATTGGCAATGCAGTGAGGGTTTCTGGGTTACCCCGATAGGCCGATAGGCAAGGACAGTGACACAGAACCAGAGTAAAGTGGCTACACAGGGCGCACGGCGCACACTGCGTAAGGATTAAGGAAGGGGCCGCATGATATGCAGCATCCTACCATGAGACCACGCGCATGGAGGGGCAGGCCATCAAGCAGCAGAATGCCTAGCAGGATGTCTGACGAGCAAGTCCTGGCATTGCCGCCGCCAATTTCATGCGCCCTTCAGCCAACGTTGGGCGCTCATGACATATAGCACTATCGCCACCCAACTGACGCACATGTCCTTGCCCGTGCACAGTAACGCTCCTCAGTCCTTCGCTCTAGGGCGCGGAACCGCAGCCGGTGCCGTTCATGACTCGCAAATGAGCGAGTTTCCGTCCGTTGACGCGTTGGAGCCAATCCTGCGTGGACTCAACAACTAGCAGTCATGGCAGTGCAGGTCAGATGCCCTGACGCAGCTCAGCCGGCTAATCTGGCCTTCTGAGTATCGCGAACCTGTACTGTCAGGAGGGCATCGCCCTTCAACCCTTGTGCGCAGCACCATCCGCTTGGAGGCGCTCACGAGTGCAGCTCCCCAGCTGGTTGTGCTACTTGCTGACGCAATCCTTGAGGAGGGCTGGCCTGCTGAGGTCAGGGCGGTGTGCCCGTGGCTTACTCAAGGTGACGCCGACGATGCAGCCCCGCGGGATGTTGCAATAGTGTGCCTCAGCAACTTGGCTTTGAAGAATTTCAGCTCGCAACGTCCAAGTGTGACCTATGCGTCCCTCTGGAGCGAGCACTTGGACAGTTCGGGCCCTGACGGCACGTTGTTTGATCGCCTTGTGCGATATGCGTGGGACCGGCTCAGCAGTCGACCTGGCACAGTCCTGCAGGACCCCTTCCTGGACATGCTGGTGATGACGTTTATTTCGGCGTGCTTTGACAGCCTCACCGTGCCTATCTCGCTGGACGTCACTCGGCAGCTCATGACGCTGGTACGTGAACATCTGTCAAGTACCTTTTCCCCCTGTGTGGAATACGGCGCAGTGCAAAATGTTATTATTGCTGTTGCTGTTATTATCGTTGCAATAGTAGTTGTTGTCATCTTTGTTGCTTTGGTCTGCCTGTCCGTCAGAGGGCTACAGTTACGCCTCCTTCAAAGGGGATCGGGGACTCGGGGTGCATCAGGCGTTCAGAAGGGCAGGTGGGGGAGGTGCAGCATGTTCCTAACCTTCGCCGCCGAGCGCCGCTGAGGGCTGACACTATGCTTATTTATGCACAAGGGGCGCACTGTGCCTTAACTAGGGTGCCCTGCCGGGCCGCAGGGCAGGGCGGTGGGTAGCCAGTACAGTAAGCACGTCGAGAATGAGTCTGGTAAAGGGCAGAACAGGGTGTGTCTGAGCAGGTGCTGGTGTGTGATGGAGCGAATTTGCGCGCCCAGCCAGACCGTGCATGCCCTGCCGCTCATACGCCCAGCCGCTCATACGTACCGCGCAGGCTTCTTGTATTGATGCTGGTGCGTCTGTGCGCCTGTGATTGTGTGCTGCATGTTGCAGGTGTTGATGCTTGGGGAACCAGCACTGGTGCTCGCGCTTGTCCGGTTCGCCTCAACGCGCATACGGGATTTGGGGGACGCACCAGGCACAGCGCACGCCGTCCCGTACAGCGACCGTGACTTCGTAGGCTGCTTGCTGGACATCCAGCTCGACGCAGCCGCCGTGCAGGCTGTGCAGAGGCTGAACGCACAGTCTGCGCCCAATCGCATGGACAGAGAACGCTCCGTTTTGCAGCTGCTGCTGGTGCTTACAGAAATAGGAGTGGGCATCGCGCAAGCAGGCCTGAGCAGTGTGGATTCGGATTCAGCCGCTTGGATAGGAAAATTCATTTTGCCTTTTTGGGAGCGCTTGGACGCTGTCGATGCTTTGGGCGTGCTGCTCGGTGCGGCGCAGCGGCTGGTGGCTGGGGCAGACACGGCAGAAGCAACGGTGCAGGCACAGCAAAAAACGGCAGCAGTCTCATATAAAGACACCAAAATGCTGTGGGGTATGCGGCGTGCCCTGGTGTTGCTTTCCAGCCTATTCCTGGTGCGTGCCGACTCTGATCCGCTACCAGCAGCAGTGGACGCGCTGCGCCAGCAAGTCTTTGAGCGGCTGCCAAGGTGCCTCACACTGCCACCCGCACACAGCGCTGAGTTGGCACTCACTCACAGGGTCGGACTTGGTGCATTCCTTTTCATGCTCAGCATAAACGCGCAGGCAACTGCGCATGGACTGAGGTTTGCACTGCTGACGGCAGCAAACATACGCCTTTTGCTGCGACACGGGCTGTTGTCGAGCCTGGCAGCGCTAGCCGGCAGCCCTTATGCGTGCCTCATATCTATCGCATGCAGCATCCTTGTGCTGCTCTGCCAAGCCTTTCCTACGCTTCCCGCTGCAATTGCCGCCGACCACATCAAGCTGCTGCGCCAACACGCAAGCACCGCAGAGAGCGGAAGCCACACAAGCAGCGATGGTAGCCGCCGCAGCCACTGCCAGCAGCAGCAGCAGCAGCAGCAGCAGCGGTCGCTGTATGAGGTGCTGGTTGAGGCTGTGAAGCCACGCTCGCGCCAGGCGCAGCTGGTGACTGCCTCCTATTGGGATGCTTGTCATATTCGGCTGACACGGAATGTGGTGCAGCCGGCACAACGGTCTGTTGAGGTGGGTCGCGCGGTCTATGCATATGTGACGTGTCTCTGTGAGCCGTGAATGGGTATTGCATCAGTCAGCTTGCTCCCGTACTTGCTTCAGGTCCTCGCAGCGTGTCGTTGTTGAGTGGAGCTCCTTCCCCCGTACCATGCGTGCATGCAACTGGGCGAACATGAAGCAGCCTTTGCCTGGCCAGGTGCATGTCCCGGACAACTCCCCCTAGCAAAAACTCAACAATGTGATCTGTTTGCGTGCATGCAGGCAATGCTGCGTGCGACAGCCCCAGGCGCGCGTCTACCCACTGAGCCTCCACCGCCATCACCACCGCTGTCACCGCCTGCGCCACCGCCTGTGTCACCGCCACAGCAGCAGCAGCAACACCCCGCGCGACGACCGCCTGCTGAGCAGCAAGCGCAGGCAGTGCCGGCATCACGCCCCAGCAGCAGCTCTGCCAGGTCAGCGGCCGACCAGCCCGCACCTGTGTCCTGTGCTGTCAGTGGCAGTGGCAGCAATGCCGATGCCAACCATGCTGCTGCTGATCCTGCAGCAGTAGCACATGGTGGAATAGGCGGCATGTCACGCCTAGACCAAGCAGCAGGAACGTCACATGCCAGCAGCAGCAGCGGTCCGGCAGCAGGTGTAGACAGCAGCTCAACCACAGGCGCAAGCGCAGCCAGCAGCAGCGCAGGTGCCGGCGCTGCTGGTGCTGCAGGTGCTGCAGGTGCTCCTGGTGCTGGCTCAGCTGCTGCCAGAGCACGTGCCTGTGTGCAGTGTGGTGCTGTGGCCTGTCCTGGCGTCAAGCTGCGCCTGTGCGCCGGCTGTGAGCGCGTGCGCTACTGCAGCCCCGCCTGCCAGAAGGCGCACTGGAAGGCGGGCCACAAGGCCGTGTGCAGTGGCGGTGGTGGTGCGCACACCACCACCCCGCAGCATGGTGCTGGCAGCGCTGCTGCTGGCGGCCACCCTGAGGGCGATGCTCCTGCGCATGCTGGTGGCGTTAACAAAGTCTAATGCTGGACCTGGCAAGTTTGAGCACCTGGCAGCGCGCCTTGCGACTGCGCCCGTCTGGTGGGTGGCTCACGCGGTGCGGTGCGGTGTAGGGGCGCCAGGCGGCATGCACCTGCACCTGCATGCATACATCATGCAGCACCATGGAGCCAGGGGGGAGCAGGAGGGCTGGCATCGCACATTGCTGCGCACATGGCATGAGTCGTCTTCGTGCATGCCTGTCATTAAGGCCTTGGTCACCTAGCGCAATTATGTGTTTTTTTACCCGCTTGTCTTTGCAGCACAACCAAGGATGGAATTGCTATGCCATGGCACACCAGCGCGCACCTGCGCAGCCCAGCAGGGCAACAATCTGCCGTGCTTGCCCGGGCCAACTACAGTAACGATACGGGCGATATTCGCTGGGCAGGATGCCAGCAACACCATTGCGCTTTTATCGTTCCGCTGGCGCGCTCCGTGGGCAGTGTAACACGTGCTTGCGGCTGTATTTGCGGCCTGTACTACAGCTTGGGCCATTCCGTTCCATAAATTTTCACGCTTATAGCCGCAGGCTGTGGGTGTCATTGTCGGAGTTAACCAGTGCGACGGTGGCACTGTCGCCTGTGCTGCCACCTGTGCTGCCACCTGCCTCCGCATGCAACACCGGCTTGGCAACATGGCAATCGGCTGCCCAGCTTCAATTTGTTCATAACTTCATAAGCGCTCCGGGCCCCGGGAGGGGTGCATGTTTCCCTGCCTCCAGGTATTTTGACGTGTGCACATACCCGTCTGCGGTTACGACTTGCGTTTTTCATAATGTCGTTCACACCCTGCAAGTTTGGTCACACCGCCGGCCCTCGGAGTGCCCTGCCGCGTCTACGCACCCGCCGATTCATTTGATGGACCCACCTACACAGAGGGTTGCCTCATTCACAGTTGCATTGCTGTGTGTCATCCCCATACGCTAGCAATCGTTCACCAACTGCACCTGCCACTGCGCTATCACTCTATCAGCCATGTCAGGGCTAGTAGAGCAGGGAGCACCTTCCAGGCGCATGCATGCCTGCTTGGCGCCGTCAGCATCATGCCTCATGGAGTGGCTTGCATGGCACTGCCATGCAGCGCCCTCAACCATGCCAGCAAGGCCTTGTCAATGCGCCACACGCGTTGTGGCCCTATCAAGAACGAGCACCCGCACAATAATGCTGATCTTCTTGCAGCAGCAAGTGCCCTGCTTTGGGTATACTATAGCTTGGGTCTTGCCCTGTACTAGCACGCTTGATGTAGTGCACTCTGTTGTTTGGTATCGCTGTTGTTTGGCATCGCAGTGGAATGCACGCATGGATCACTGTTGTGGGTGAGAAGCAGGCGCCTATGTTGCCTGTGGCGCATGTTCAGTCCATAGAACGGAATTCAACATGCAGGCATGCATTGTGTACGTGTGTATGGCACCAGCAATGCTGCTCTCTAGTGCCATGAAGACATACGCCCACAGCCACGGTCTCACACTCACCATGCCACCTAGCTACCCCTGAGCGCCTGAGCTTCCACGTTGCTGTAAAGCCTGTGGTTTGACACGGTGGGCTGACGTGGGGATTTACGACATTGATACAGTGGTGAACGGCTGCACTGCTGCCGTGGGTTGCTTGGATACACAAGCGCCCAGGGGTACATACTGAAGTACGGTCAGTACATACCGTAGTACATTCGTTCAACAGGAGCGTCACATGCCAGCATCAGCCTGGTAGCAGCCGTCAGCATACCAGCAGGTGTGAGCGCAGCTAGCTGCAGTGCTGCTGGTTCAGGTGCTGTGGGAGCTGGCTCAACTGCCGCTGGCGCACATGCCTGCGCACAGTGGCGTGCTGTGGCCGGTCATGGTGTCAAGCTGCGCGTCTGCTCAGGCTGCCTGTGCGCTTATGTCGGCTGCCAGCGCGTGCGTTATTGCCCCGCCTGCCAGATGGCGCACTGGAAGGTGGGCCACAAGGCTGTGTGCGGTCGTGGCGGCGGTGGTGCGCACACACCACCACTCCGCATCATGCTGGCGGCTGCGGAGGGGGAAGCTCCTCCGCATGCTGGTGACATATATGGGGACATAGAGGCTGATATATATATTTGAGCGTACTTGTCATTGCGTGCATCAGAGGGGCCGAGAGGCAGGCGAGTGGGGGGCTTATGACCGGTTAGCCTTGGCCAGGCACATGCAGGACACATGCTGGACGTAGAAATCAGAAGCGCAAAGTGACGCTGTTGTACGAGCATGCAATGCCTGACGGGATGAACGACATGTGCAGCGTGGCGAAAAGGCGCTGGTTAACTAGTATGTTTTGCCGCTACATGGCTACACTGAAGCACGAAGCCTCCCTTGTGCGCATTCACGATGCTCAGTTTTTCGCTCTGAGCGCACGTTCAGACAAACCGAAGCGAGAGTCGTTCATGACCTGCGAATGAGCGCGTGTACACCCGCTGACGTGTTGGCGCCAATCCTGCGTGGACTCAACAATCAGCAGTCATGGCAGTGCAGGGTGAACAGCCTGACTCGGCTCAGCCAACTAATGTCGCCCTTCGTGCCAGCCGAGGGTCACGAACTTGGTCTGTCAGGAGGGCATCGCCCCTCAACCCTTGTGCGCACCACCATTTGCTTGGAGGCGATCAGGCATGCAGCTCCCCAGCTGGTTGCGTTGCTGGCGGAGGCAATCCTTGAGGAGGGCTGGCCTGCTGAGGCCAGGGCAGAGTGCACACTCAACCCAGGTGCCGCCGACGCAGCCCCGCAGGACGTTGCGATAGCGTGCCTCAGCAGCTTGGGTTTGAAAAGTTTCAGCTCGCAACGTCCAAGTGTGACTTATGCGCCCCTTTGGAGCGAGCAGACGGACAGTTCGGCCGCTCTCGGCACGTTGTTCGATCGTCTCGTCCGATACGCGTGGAACCACCTCAAAAATGCACCCGACACAGACCTGGCGGACCCGTCTCTGCACATGCTCGTGACAACGCTCATGTCGACGTGCTTTGACAGCCTCACCGTGCCTGCCTCGCTTGATGTTACCCAGGAGCTTATGACTGCGGTACGTGAACTTTGTCATACGCACGTACCTTCACCAGTTTTGTGACATACGGCGGAGGCCAGTGCAAGGTGTTGCTTTCGTCGTTGTTGTTGTCTTTCCTGCTTCCTCGCTGCCTGTCTTTCAGAGGCCTAGAGCTGCCCTCAAAAGGGATTTTGGGTGAATCGGGGCGTCAGTGACTGAGAGGGCAGCGTGTTGTTGCTGAAATCGTGGACGCCCAGCGCCGCTGAGGGCCGACACTATGCTTATTTATGCACAAGGGGCACACTGTGCCTCACTTAGGGTGACCTGCTGGACCGCAGGGCAGGGCAGGGCAGGGCAGGGATATACGCGGTGGGCAGCCAGTACAGTAAGCACGGTCGGCGGAGCACGTCGCGAATAGTCTGATACAGCGCAGGACAGGGTATGTGTGAGCAGGCACTGGTCTGTGATTAATGAATTCTGCGGGCCCAGCCAGGCTACGCATGCCCTGCCCTGCGCCCAGTCGCTCGTACCGTCATACGTACCGCACATACAGGCTACCGTGTATTGCTTTTGACGCTGGTGTGCGTCCGTGGTTGCGTGCTGCTTGTCGCAGGTGTTTGCGCTTGACGACCCAGCAGTGGTGCTGGCGCTTGCCAAGCATGCCACAACGCGCATCCATGATTTGGGGCACGCACGAGGCATCGCACATGCCATCCCATACAGTGACCGTGACTTCGTGGGCTGCTTGCTGGACATCCAGCTCGACGCAATAGCTGTGCTGGCTGTAAAGTTGCTGAACGTGCGGTCTGAGCCCAACCGTATGGGCAGGGAGCTGCCCGTTTTGGACCTGCTGTTGCGGCTTGCGGATGCAGGAGCACGCTTCGCCCAAGACAGCCCGCACAGTGTGGATTCGTATTCAGCTACTTGGATGGAGGAATACATTGTGCCTTTTTGGGAGCGCTTGGAGGCTGGTGATGCTTGGAGCGTGCTGCTTGGTGCGGCACAGAAGCTGGTGGCTGCGGCAGACACTGCAGAAACAGCGGCACAGGATCTGCAGGGGCAGGAAGCATTTTCATCTGAAGAGACCAGCATGCTGATGAGCACGCGCGGTAGCCTGGTGCTGCTCTCAAGCCTGTTCCTGGTCCCCACCACCTCCCAACCGCTGCCAGCAGCAGTGCACGCGCTGCGCCAGCAAGTCTTTGAGCGGGTGCCAAGGTGCCTCACGCCGCCACCCGCCAACTGCATCGAGTTGGACCCGGTCCAAAAGGTTGGACCTGGTGCATTCCTTTTCATGCTCGGCATCAACACGCAGGCAACTACGCTTGGACCGAGGTTTGAGCTGCTGACGGCAGCGAACATACGCCTTATGTTGCGACACGGGCTGTTGACGAGCCTGGCAGCGCTAGCCAGCAGCCCCGATGTGGGCTTTGTATCCTTCACGTGCATCATGCTTGCGCTGCTCTGCGATGCCTTCCCGGCGCTTCCCGCTGCAATTGCCGCCGACCACATCAAGCTGCTGCGCCAGCACGCCAGCACCGCGAACACCGCACGCGACACAAGCAGTGATGGTCGCCGCTGCCGCCGCCGCCGCCAGCAGCAGCGGCAGCAGCAGCAACGGCAGCGGCAGCAGTCGCTGTATGAGGTGCTGGTTGAGGCCGTGCAGCCAGGCTCCCGGCAGGCGCAGATGGTGATTGCTTCCCAGGGACTGAGTGATTGGACGGTTGTACGCGATCAGTTGGCAGCGAAAGTGGTGCAGCCAGCACAACACTCTGTTGAGGTGCGTTGATCTATGCTCACATGTCGTGTCTACATAGGGATCCATGGTACTTGCTGCATGTTGTTGTCAGCGTGTCATTGTTGAGGGGACCTCATTCCCCCATACTCCTATCGGCGTGTGGATGGCCAGCAGCCTTCGTGTGTACCGGACATGTCACCTGGTGAGCGCAACAAGTAAACAATATGTCTCTTTGCTTGCGTGCAGGCAATGCTGCGTGCGACAGCCCCAAGCGCGCCCCTACCCACTGAGCCTCCACCGCCATCACCACCGCCGTCACCGCCTGCGCCATCCCCCCAGTCACTGCCGCAGCAGCAGCACCACCGCCACCCGCAAACACTGCCTGCTGAGCAGCAGGCAGAGGCAGCCACAGCAACAGGCACCAGCGGCAGTGCTGCCATGTCTTCCGCCCATCAGCTTGAACCGGCATCCTGTGCTGTCAGTGACAGTGGCAGCAATGCCGATGCCAACCATGCTGCTGCTGATCCTGCAGCAGCAGCGGACGCTGGACCAGGCAGTACATCACGCCAGGACCAAGCAGCTGGAATGTCACAGGCCAGCAGCAGCAGCGGTCTGGAAGCAGGTGCTGGGGGCAGCAGCTCAACCACAGCCGCAAGTGCAGCCAGCAGCAGCACAGGTGCCAGCGCTGCAGGTGATGTGGATGCTGGCTCAGCTGCTGCTGGCGCTCGTGCCTGTGTGCAGTGCGGTGCGGTGGCCTGTCCTGGCGTCAAGCTGCGCCTGTGCGCCGGCTGCGAGTGTGTGCGCTACTGCAGCCCCGCCTGCCAGAAGGCGCACTGGAAGGCGAGCCACAAGGCTGTGTGCGGTGGCAGCGGTGGTGTGACCACCACCACCCCGCAGCAAGGTGTTGGCTTCATCACTGCTGGCGGCCAGCCTGAGGGCGATGCTCTTCCGCATGCAGGTGGCGTTAACACCGTCTAACGCTGGACCTGGCAAGTTTGATGAAGCTAGGTCACGCTGACCATCATCCGCAGTTGACGGCGCGCCTTGACACAGAGCTAGGGAGGGAGTAGGGAGGGGGCATCATGCATGCGCACATGGCTCAAGTTGTATGCGTGTTTTTGTCATGAAAGCCTCACTGAGCCCAGCCATTGCCGGTGGAGCTGTCATATTTTTCATGACCCACTTCACCACTTGTCGATGCAGCACGATGAATGGTGGGGTTTGTACGCCATGGGACCCAAGTACGCACCTGCGCAGCCCAGCAGGGTACACAACAATTGCTGTGCTTCACCGGTCCAACCACAGCAATGATACGGGTGGTATTTGCCTTCTTGTCCTGGGACGATGCCAGCAACTCCATCGCGTTTTTTGGTTCAACCGGCGCACTTGTTAGGCAGTGTAACAAGTACTTGAGGCTTTTGCTTGCAGACTGTACCCCAGCTTGGATTCTGCCCCGTACCAGTCAACTTCGTGGATTGCAAGCTTTTTGGGCCGGTTGCTGTGGGTGTCATGCATGAATTATGCATCACTGCGTGTTGGGTGTTGGAGTTAGATGGCGGGCATGTAAAATGCAGCTGGCCTGCACTGGTTAGGACCTTTTCACACTAGGGGTCGAATTTGTTCCCGATGAAATGGACTTGATGATTTCGACCTTTCACACTGGGCCATTCGAGGCAAATTTGCCCCCCATGGAGGGGCAAATTCAGACATTTGCCTCAGGAAAAAAACGTGGGGTTAACTTGCCCCCTGGCTGGGAGCAAACTTTTCATTTTGGTTTGCCCCCAGATTTGCCCCCTCGTGTGAAAAGGCCCTTAAGAGTTGACCAGTGCCAGCATATTGCCACCTGCCTCCGCCAAACGCCATTCCGCATGCAAACCCGGCTTGGCGACCTGGCATTGGACTACCCAGCTTCAATTTGTTCTCAAGCGCCCCGAGCATGTGCCTCCCTCATTCAAGGTATTGATAATTTTACATGGGCCGTGTTTATGTCCTTCATGATGCCACGCACACCTGCAAGCTAGGTCGCACCGCCGGCCCCGTTGTTCGCGCTGTCGTGTGTACACACCCGCCGATTCATTGACAGACCCGCCTGCACAGCGTGTTGCGGCATTGCTGTGCATCATCCCTAATAGCGCTAGCAGGCGTTGACCCACTGCACCTACCACTGCGCTATGAGCTAGCATAGGCTCATATCGCAGGGAGCGCCTTCCATGCGCATGCATGCTTGGCGCCGCCAGGATGCCTCATGGAGTGACATGGCGCCATGCAGCGCACCACCACCGCCACAGGCCAGCAAGGCCTCGTCAATCCGTAGCACGCGCTGTGGCCCGATCAACAATACGCACTCGCATAATGGTGGTCCTCTTGCAGCAGCTAGTGCTCTGCGCCACCCTAGGGCTGTACTATAGCTTGTGTCTTGCCCTGTACCCATACGTTTACCGTAGACACTGGTTGTTTGGATCGCTGTGAATGGTTTGCCTGGAATCCTACTGCTTGTGTGGCACGTGTTCAGTCCACAGAACGGCAACATGCAGGCGTCACATAGTGTTGTGTCTCTGTGCCTTGAGCCCTCTACGGCACCAGCAGCGCTGCCCGCTGGGTGCCATGAAGAGACACAATCACGCCACGGTCTCACAACCACCATGCCGCCTACCCCTTACTGCCTGAGCTTCCACGATCCTGCAAAGCGTATGGCTTGACATGTGAATTTATGATATGCGTTCAGGGATGAACGCCTTCACTGCTGCTGTGGGTTGCTTGGAGACACACAACAGGAGCGTCACATGCCAGCACCAGCCCGGTAACAGCCGTCAGCACGCCAGCATGTGCCAGCACAGCTGGTAACAGGCCGGGCGCTAGTGCTGCTGGTACTTTGGGTGCTCCTGGTGCTGGCTCAGCTGCTGCTGGCACTCGTGCCTGTATACTTTGCCCATCCATACGGGCCTGCTGCCCATACTTTGCCCATCCATACGGGCCTGCTGCCCATACTTTGCCCATCCATACGGGCCTGCTGCCCATAC
>BDDA01001767.1:0-10397 GCA_001662385.1 Chlamydomonas asymmetrica | reverse complement strand
GGCCCCCTGTGCAGCCCGGCATTGCCCGGAGCTTGGCAGCAAACGCTGGCTGGGACCGTCCTGGTATCACCACTGTAAGCTTCTGCTGCTTTCGGGCAGCGCTTTGCACGCACTTCGACAACCAGTGTAGCGATTGCGTGCCCGGGATCCTGGAATCGCCACAAACCTGGCTGTCATTGCTGCCTTATACTGTCCTGATATGAACCACAAGTTATGCGGCTGCCCAGAGCTTGATCTCTCTGCTGGCCCTTCCCGCTCGCGAAAACCTCGGGCGACCTGTCAATCAGGGCGACCCCTCGTTCCCTGAAATCGTCACGATTCCAGCCCGAAAGGCGCTCTCGAACTGCCTTTGTATCAACTACTAAAACAAACACATCGGTGTGCTGCTGCTCAACGCTCTGTGGAACCCCCAAGGTGGAGTCCTGGTTCTGCACCCAAGTATGGTTTCGAACCGTGTGCTTGCCCTCTAAGCAGGGACCCCATCCTTCCTGAACCTGCCGCACGCCTGATTTGCTACCCCAACCTGCATTTGGTATCCACCGCAACGTTCTGTGCCTGCCTGGCAGCGCTTGCACCCCGCTTCATTGGCCCCTCCAACATTCCTCCCATCCCGCACTGAAAGCACGAGCATAGCACCTGTCGCAGGGATCCCCTGATACGCAAACTGGGCCTGACAGGCTAGCTACATCTGCCTTTGCAACGAACCGCAACAAAACACGATGTGGCGTTGCTTCCCAGCGCCCCTTGCAGCACAAACCCAAAAATCGGCGGGTCAAAATCGCACGCGCAAAACGCCTGCATCACTCCAGACGACATGGCCTAATGCTGTGAAATCACCTAGCCTAAGGCGTCTTCACCCCCCTAGTTCTGGGCCCCCCCAGCTTTACTGGCATGGCGGGCTTGGCTCACCTCTGACAAGCAAGAACCCTCCCCCCACCGGCATGCACCCATGTGACAATCCAGCTATTTCTGGCCTTCACTGGGAGGCTGCAGCCTGACTCCACGATTAGCACACAGCATTCAGATTGCCCATATGGCACTATGCTCCATCCTCAGCAGTCAGCACAATGCTGCAACCGTACATAAGACATGACCATTGATTCTTGACCTCTTAGCTTTAGTTGTTGATTGGGCTGTGTCCATATGTGCCCCGCGGTCATGCAACGCCGCCCTTAGGACCCACATGAACAGACGCCATGCGTGGACGCCATGGCATCTACATACATTCAGCATTCTTCGTGGTCTCACAGACAAAGATCCCTTGTATTTCTCAAGCACAACTTTCCAGTAAAATGCCGATGATTCGCCCGGTGCGAGGATGCTCATGCTTGTCATTGACGCTGGGAATTGTGTGAATTGATCCTGCAGTGTTCTGAAACGGTAGTACCTTCACGTTCTTCCATTCGTAGCCATTATACCGTAATGCAGGACTGTCCAAGCACTGCCCACCGAGCGAGGCAAGGCAGTCTGGAGTGCGCATCGAGGCAAGGCAGTCAAGTGTGCACACCGAGGCAAGGCGATAAAGTGTGCGCAACGAGGCAAGGCAGTCAAGTGTGCACACCGAGGCGAGGAAGATGCGTGTGCACACCGAGGCAATCATTGCAAGCTTGAGACTCCGCAGTCACCACTTGGGTTATTGCGCCAATCAGATGAACGATGCAGTCCAGACATGCATGCACCCACAGAACGAGCATTCCTTCCGACACTGCACAGTACATCTGAGACTTGCGCTTGGATGTGAGCATCGTTCCCGACAAACCATGCGCCCTTTGGGGAGACTGCAGCATGTCGGCTGTCAGTGATGAGCGTTGACCCATCTTATTGCGTGTTCAATTGTACCCCTGTAGTATCCCATAGCGTGCTGAGTGCCGATGCACTGTAAGCAGCTATCTCAATGAAACTAACGACTGCGCAACAGGCTGATCTGTAGTGGAATGGCAAACAAGCATCACGCATGCGTGAATGTCTACAAACGCACGCCAATGCCAGCAAATGCGCGCCAGCGCCTGCACACGTGTTGCCGCGTATTGATTCACCTGTGCTTTTGCTTAGCCATGACCAGTCCTTGGATTTGCACCTCAGGGTGTTTGTAGACATTCACCGAACGCTCACTGAACACGAGGGTGGTCACAAAGCAGCCCGCACATCCAGCTCCCAGTGACGAGGTATGATCGGCAATAACCGCACAGCTACAGGATTGCATTGTCGAGGTGATGGATGCATGATCATGCACTGTGCATGCGTGTTTTCAATCCATTGCGTAGGGCAGGTGGTGCCAAATGCCCAGACGCAACCGGGATGTAAGGATGGATTGGACTGAGCCTTTGCAAGCCAATCCAGTCCTGTGCGTACGGCTGCGTGCAGCCCTAATAGTCCTAGACGCTGCCTGCTGGTGGGTTGAGGCACGCATCACCCCGGGCTCAGTGATGGCGAGGGTGACGAGGGCCGTTCCTTTGGCGGCGGTGCAGGGGGTTTTGGCAGCGGCGATGGGGGTTTTGGGGGCGGTGATGGGGGTTTCGGCGGCGGGGGTGGTGGCCGCGGCAGACTCAAACCCTCCATCAGCATGTGGCCTGCTGTTCCCCTGTGCCGGTATTTGAAGTCGAACTTCAAGAACTGCGGCTTGGGTATGAAGAGCTGCGCCACCATGGACTGCACGCCCTGCTCGTTCCACCTGAACCTGAAGTGGCCACCGCTGGCGCGACACAGCTGCACAAAGCGCTGCACCTGCGAGCGCGACACACGCAGAGCAGACAGGCAGGGCTGCAAAGCTGTTAGCCACACCTCATTGTGGCCAAGCGTGACAGCATGAGCTGGAATGAACTCTGTAGTTCCTCCACAACCCACTCTCGCCGCATACATGCTACTCCGTGTGGGTGGTGTGGCCATCGTGGATTTGTAGTGTGCCATAAATTCAGGAGCCATGCTGCAAGCGCTGTCTGTCGTCTGAATCCCTATGTCACGGGCCAGCTGATTGCCCTCATCAGGGGCCTCAAAAAACTGAAGGCTCATGGTTTCGGTCCCGTTGGCTGTGCCCAACACCCTTGTGCACGACAGGTAATAACTGCACTGCGCCGGGGTGGTGCGGGCAACAAGCGATACGCTGCACTTACACTCGCATGCATGTGCTTTCCCACGCACCATTTCTGAGAACCAGAAGTCAACGTCCAAGACCACGAAGTTGCCGATGTAAACGAAGCCATCCCAGCCGCCCTGCATATTAAAACCCACACAGCAAGCAAGCTGCGGGTCACGGAGGTTCATGGCGTACAATGCCATTGGTGCGGTCGGTGCCCGAGCAGATGACTTGCAACCTGACAGCAGACCGCTGTACACGCTGTACACGCAGCGTTCATCGACACCGAATGCGTGCAATATCAAGCCAGCATGCCAAGCTGCATAGGATGGTTTGCATCATGCTGGCTGTGCATGCTTGATGTCATCATGTGATGCAGCAGATGCGTCCAGGCTGCGTACAGCTGAGGTTGAAGGCTGCTGCTTTCAGATGGCCATGCCAGCATGGCTGAGCGGTACCGCAATCAACACACCCTGATCCCCATCACTCACCTTGAGCGGCATGCCTAGCCGGGCCAAGTCCTTTGTCACGCTCTGATGGTTTTGGATGTCGTTGGGTTGCAGGTCTCGCCGAGAATGCAGGCCGCGTATGTTTGGGGGCTGTGCACCAACAGCAAACATATGACAATAGGCGATGGCCGAACGTCGCACCACACAGTTGGGTGATGGAAGGTAAGGTGCTTGCGGGTGCTGCGTGAAGACAGGTGCATCGACCTGGTTGTGCATGCGGTCGGCAAGGCGGGGGTGGCAAGGCAGGGGTTACACGCGCATGCGCTGCAGACCTGCAGTGCACCAATAATGCAGCGCATGTGGCTGGTATATGTGCGTTGTGCATCCCTGCCTACCATTTATAGCACATCGCATATCAGCATACGAAGGATGTGGCCACAGGAGGCCAGCACATGGCATTATTGACGCAACCAAGCCCGGCAGTGCTCCCTCCGCAGCAGCACTCACATCGCAGTGTTCAAAGAGGTCCCCTTTAGGCACCATGCGTTCAGCGACGAGGAAGTAGGCGGCCATTTCCGCGAGGCCCCAGTTGACGGAGGTGATGTCCTTCTGCGACAGTCGGGCGCCCATGAGGTACTGCTTCTCACGGAAGCGCTGAACAATGTTGAAGCCTACACTCGAGCAGCGTGCGTAGGCAGCGCGTACAGAAACGTTAGTCATGGGGGGCTTGTCGCGAGCTATGAATCGAGTCCGCTCGCACACATTTGTTTTTCTTCTTGGTGTGGAAGCCTGCATGCGGGCGCCCCCGGCTCCATCCGCCACAGCTGCGCTAAACCACACTGGGACAGTGGACAGGCCCCGGGATTGACGGTCCCTAAGGGCACTATGCTCGAAACGCACGCTCCCGTGGCGCGGGGTTGGGGTGCCTCGCACCACAGGAAATCCATCTTCATCTCGGTCGCAGCAATGACGGAGGAAACACCACTGGCAGGGTTCGAAGTTCGCCCATGAGTACTACTTCCATGTACGCATACTGCGCTGTGTATCTCACGTGCCGACAGCTTGCATGCGATGCTGAGCATTTGAACTTGCAGTTGAGTGTATGGATTTGTTGCCTCGCGCTTCACTCGGTGGAGCAGGCACGCGATGTGTGTGTGCTCAAAGGCGGGGGGCAACAGGTCCGAAAGTGCAAACTGCCTGGCGAAACCGTATGCAGCATGCATGTCACACAATCCGCATCACACTGGCATGCTTTGAATGCAAGTGCGCAGGGGCTGCCGGAGCAGGGTGCAACTGCCGGCTGGAGGACAAGGACAATTTCACAGACGTTTACTTCATTCAGTGGGTCAACCCCACAGTTGGGTGTGACTGTTGAGGGCTCACAGGCAGGCTTTGGCCCCACGCTCCGGCCTACCTGCACTCACCGATGTTCCCTAGGAGATATGAGTCGTCATCCACTTGCAGAAGGTACTGATGCCCAAGTGACCTGACTAGATGTGGCATGTGCTCCAATCTCCACTCACCCTGCAGGACAGGAGGCGAACGCGAACTGAAATTGTGCTCCAGTTGATCCAGGCGGCCAAGCAAGGAAGGTGCGTGGTGCTTGGGCAGCCTGAGAATGAGCTCTGCCTTGATGGGGGGGTGGGAGTAAAAGGTCTGTTGCATGCATCAGTATTCTTCAGGCAGGTCTTTGCAGTGAGAACTATAAACTCACGAGAGTCCATGACTGTGGTCCACGAAAGGGTTCTGGGTTAGATCGTGTCACTTCGTGCAGGCATGTTTACGCCCCATACCGTGCTTCCAGTGCAGGTATGCACAAGAATTATGCTTACCATCAGTCTATATTGTGAAGTCCATTTTGGGGACAGCCATAGCTTTGAGTGCCCGCCCGGAATTTGTGTGTGCCAATGCTCGTTGCGAATAGCGTGAACGTGCAGCTGGTTAGTCTCCAGGCCCAAACGAGCCGGGTCACCCAGCTTATTGACAACATCTTTGTACGAATTCTCCAGAGTGAAAATATACCTGTATGTAGAGCAACAACAGGACGTCCAGTGCGTTACGATAGCGTGTTTGAATGCACAAAAAAGGAACAAAATCAAAGATATGTGGCAACAATCTCTAGATGCAACGAAATACAACATACATCGCACAGGCAACCAAGCTACGTGTGCCTGGCGCTCTCAGTTGCGAGTGCCTATTGAGTGGGCACTCAATAGGCACCTTGCTTGGCACTGCAAGATGACGTAGGTAGGCACTCAACTCACACTGCGCAGGGTGTCTGGGGCATCAGGTGTGCGACCAACAGCTGGATGACCACTTTCATCATACCCACGCGGTCCCTTCCATCTGCCTCGCGCACATCAAGCGTTAGGCAGTCCTGTCAGGTCAGCGAAAGCGCAGGGACGGTGCCGGACGGGCAGCCATTAAGGAGAAAGGTGAAGCAGAAAGCACTTACCTCGCTTCAAGTCCGTCATCAAGAAAACAACCGCCAGCTTGTCCTTGTTTGCTGCCACTGAGACAGGTGGTGCAGCTGGTACAGCAGGCGTGGCTTGTAGCTGCCGCAACGCCTGCGCTGCCTGCGCCGGAGCCATGGCGCCCAGGACCAGCAGCACCAGCAGGTGCTTGTGCAGCACCATCGTGTTGTTGCTGTAGGTGTGTGCCTGACGGTTACTGGGCATCAGCTCGTTTGTGCGAGTGCATTCTGCACGAGCATCTTTGCAGTGTGTGGCTGGGTTGGAGACTTCAGCTCAGCAACAAGTTCATTAAAAAGTTTGTTAAGCCACAGAAGTGTCGCATGAACTTACACTTATAATCACTATGAATTCCACTCCCATTTTTACCATGGTGATACCTAGGTGATTCTGTGCATCATGGTGAAAGCGTAGTACTATGCAGGTTGGTGATGTTTGGGTGCATGGCATCCTGAGTCAAACGCTTAGTAAAGACCATCGGATTTCGCTATCGGATTTCGCTAAGGCAACGTCACTATGGTGAAAGCTGGTGAATATGTGGTGGTGCAGCAGGGTAACCCCGTGGTGCGCACACGGCCCCCGAGAGCAGGCGATGATTGCTTACCGGCATGCAATATATAACAGCTTGGATTCAAAGAGAGACGTGGGCAAGGAACCAAACCGTTGAATGAATAATGCTGCATTGTAAATACTGTTGCTGATACCTTGGCTGATTGTGAATAGATGCCGACCTAATATCTTGCAGCATCAATCCTTAATCGCAAAGTCTGTCAGGTGTGGGTGACAAGAGTGACCCAGATGGATCCCAAGCAGCTGTTGGCCCTTGTGTCGTGGCCCTGTTGATGATCGTCAGCGGTGGCCCGCCGGGGACCCAGATGACACAGTCAGCCTATACACGTCATGTCCATTTTGCAGCGAAACCCTGCATGAGCAACTATGCAAAGGAGGTGTAAAGGGGCCACACACATGGGCGTCTGGCGTTACAGAACACTCCCGTGTGTCCCAACCAATGGCTGCATCTATGAGCCCCCTGTTGGTGCTGCACAACAGCAGTCGGTGACCTGATGCATGTGTACTGACTGCCTTCATGCATTGCCTTCATGCAAAACCACCTTCTGGGCACACACTGAGCGGCGGCATCAGCTGACCAGACTGCCGGGCCACCCAATATATCTCAGGGGCGTGTGTAAACTCAGTGGCGTGTGGCAATTTTCCCGCTCTTATGTACCGTATGCGCGCTTACCTGGAAACACGCAAAACGGACGGATGCATGCACATGCATTCAGAGCTTGCAGCACTCAAAAGCCCAGCAGCATGTTGTTGCACCCAACCACAGTGGCTTTGCACAGCCACAGCCTGCCCCGGCGTGCAAGGTGCACCACCTACCAAAATGATCACCATATAAATCCAAGGCGTTGTGCATGCAGTCAATATTGCCAGCCGAAAGTCTTCCACCCTCACATAAGGATTGAGCTACTGCATACCTTCAATCATAAATAACACAAAAACAGTCGGATGAAGTATCCACAAGCAACATGTATCAAGCATGGGGCAAGCACGGGTTTGGCGGTGCGGCAAAGTCACAGACGGTGCAATGGCAATGCATCAAATTCAGCAGTTGTAATACTGCCCGCCAAAAGTAACGTGAGCGGACGCCCTCGCCCTTCAAGGCCGCAGCGGACATCTCGTTGCAGTGCACCGTTTAAGGCGTGCCCCATACCAGTAGCTTTGTTTTTAAGCATAGAAATTTCGTTGGGCATTACTCCCTGCTCAGGCAGAGCGATTGAGCGGAGCTGAGTTGGAAGCACAGGAGGGTCTGTTGCAGGTCAGACGAAGGGCTCGCAGTACAGCAGCTGCAGTCTGCAATACTCTTGCTGCTGTTGAATGCATGCTTCAGACCCTGTGACATGCATGTATAAGCGTACAAGCTTGACTACTATGTGGGCAGCACAGCTTCACCTGCCCCAGGCGATGTGGGAGGGCTCCATTTGTGATGGGTGCAGAGCTGATGGGCACGCCCCGGCAAGTCTGAGACACAAAGGCACCTGGCCGGCTTCCAGGTCCACGACGTCATTTGCATGAGCTAGCAGATACAGGGTAGCAAAACTGGTTTTGTTGCACGTCGTGGGGCAGCGGCCGTGTCCAAGTCACCCCCATTTTGTTGGGCATGTCTTCCTGACCCCTGCCAGGAAAAGAGCAAGTGCTCCGCCTGGGGTCATGCTCAGCGCATATGCACACAGAAACCCTCCTCAAAACACATACGGTATAGGACTGCCTCGACACGGATGGCAGTGAGGGCAAAGGGTAGTGATCTGAATTTGGGCTGCCAGAGTAGCCAGAGCTTTCCCGGATCTGCGGATCCGGATAATAATCCGGATCTGAATTTGGATTGAATTTGGGTTGTACTCGAAGATCGGCAGATTGAGACACGAAGATCAAACGCTGCGCATATTGGGAAGATCAATGAACAGGGATCGGGCTTTGGCCAGCAAACGATCGAACTGATTGGGAAAGACCGACCGCCAGAGCGAAGTATGTGAGCTTAAAACAGGTCAGCTGGCTGGCCAGGGCTTAGTTTGTGCCCGACACCCCGTTGCGTACTGGCGGATGGATGAAGGATGTGCGTGTGACCAGATGGGGTGGGCGAACTACCGTGTAATCATGCTGCTGGCCGCTAAGCCCTAAACCCTAACCCAAGGCTGCTGAGTGAGCCTGGGTCGAGCCCTCTGTGCCCTGTACGTGCGGCCAAACGCTCTAAACTGCAGCTAAGCCCTAAGCGCTCCACCCAAACCCCAAAGCCCTAAACACCCCACCTGATGTGAGCCTCAGCAGCCCATAGCTATATGGCCATGCGTGACTGCCGGGTATGCTGGGAAGCCTAACACACAGCCAGCATGCCAGTCGGCATACGGGCAGCTGAATCCCTGCAACCCCTCCCCCCGTACATCCACACCCGTGAAGTCAATTATGTGCTCTAAAACGCCATGGCGTTGGGCAGGTGCTGGGTGGCCGACGGCGGCCATGATTGCAGGGAATGATTGCAGGGAGGAACCAACACGGTGGACTAGTTGAGCATGCATGGGGCTGGATACTGCGGGCTGTAGTTTTTTGGTTTAGGTGTCGTGGTGGCAGCAGCCCTAGTTGCACTTGTGATGCGGTAACGGGCTTACAGTCAACACCAGAACGCTCCCGTTGCGCTTGACCGCACCCAATCCCAACCCAGAGCGAATACCTAAATAAATAAATAATACACCCCATTGCCAGGGTACGTTTTGGGGAGACGTGCAGTCCCCGCACGATGTGGTGCGAACGGGTGGCGGCCACCTTCGAAGGGGGTGGCGAACATGCGCTGTGACCTTGTCACCCATGCCGTAAGCACATAGTAGGTGTGCGTCAAGAAGAGCACTCATGGGCCATGCACTGTGACTCCCGTGGGGCCGTGCAGCGTGCATGTGCGTATGGATGGTGACTGCACCTGACGATAGCGAGCGTCGAGCGAGGTGTCTGAGCTCACTGACCTGCGGCTGCGTAAAGCAATCTCAACAGCCTGAATGCGTGGCTGTAGTAAAAGCGGTCTGCGCGCACGTGAACTGCCTTGCCTCGGTGCGCACATCTGAGTGCCTTGCCTCGGTGCACGCTGCATTGCCTCGATGTGCACATCTAAAGTGCGTTGCCTTGGTGCGCACACCCGGCTGCCTCGCCTCGGTGCGCACACCTAAACTGCATTGCCTCGGTGCGCACAATTTGTGTGTGTACCTTGGCTCCAATGGCAAGAATGGGCAGCGGCTGGCGTACAAGATGCAGGATGTGTCAGAGCTTCCTTATTAGGTAAGCCTTCCCACCAGCTGCATGCCCTAGACACACCCTCCAGCTAGCTCTAGTGACTACGGCAGCTGCAGTTAACATGCGTGGCCCACCTGCCATACTGCCGCATGGCGCCAGTCTAGGTAGTACAACGTGTACAACCTGTACTACATACGCATCCAGTTTTCCTAGCTTCAATGCTGCAGAATTGCCGCAGCTTGAGGTGTTCATGCAAGGGTTCATGCTTGCAGTGGGTGGGGTGAACTAAACCGAACCGTCCTAGTGAATGCCTGTTATCAATACCACCCACACGCTGTGTATGTCAATGCGCTGTGCATCTGTACTGTCACCCCTAGACCATCCAACTGCTGTGCTCATGCGGGCTAGGCTGACGGTCGCAGCTTGTGTAAATCATCATGCTTGCAGGTGCCACGGAGTGGTCTGCATGAGGACAAGGCACTGTGATACCTTGGTGTGAGCGCCGTTCGCTAATGCAGTTTCGCCCATCCCTCGCTGCTGCTCATAAAGCCCATCCCTCGCTGCTGCTCATAAAGCCCATCCCTCGCTGCTGCTCATAAAGCCCATCCCTCGCTGCTGCTC
>BDDA01001765.1:0-12432 GCA_001662385.1 Chlamydomonas asymmetrica | reverse complement strand
GGGGGGGGGGGCGAGGGGGCGAGGGGCGGGGGCACAACTGGTTGTGCAGCAAAGGATCACGCGCGAGTATAATAAGAGTCCAGAGCGCATCTCAATACATTACACACGCACAAACGCCAAAGCTACGCAGTATGGTGTAATGGGCCCATCGTACACACCCCAAACAAAACCGCTCGCTCAGCCTGCAACGGTACGCAGGATTAAATATTCAAAAGCGCGGCCTGCCAGCAGTTCAAAACAGAATGAGTGGGAGGACCCCAAATAAGAAATAGAGGATGAGGAGGCCGAGTGCATAAGCAGTGGGCAGGACTCTCCTGCTGCGTTACACGGGGCCGACAGCGTGTACGGCTCCAAGTCGGACGGAGGGCATGAGCAACCAGGCTGGTTGACAGCGGGGGAATAAGGGGACATGTACGGGGGCCACTGAGCTGATGGCCACCAAGGCCACCAAGGGGGTAGGTACGGGGGGCAAGATGGGGGGGTAGGGAAGCGCCCGAGACCCCCAGTGTATGCAGACCCTGTTTGTTTTTTTGGGGGGCGGGAAAGGTTACAGGCTAGGAAACCGCTGCCACGGCAGGCGGTGACAGGACAGGACGAGGCCTGTTGTACTGCATGCTTCCACACCCTATAACGCAGCTGTGGGGGATGGAGCAGAGGGCGCTCACATGGAAGCTTCCACACCAAGAAGGAAAACATGCTTCCTCCACTGTCCACTTCCCCATCAGATAAGCAGGGGGCAACAGGACACAATCAGCACCGCAGCAGGGGGCAGGGGGGGCATTGACGCCAGGCGGGGGCAGTGGTTCAGCGCCAATCTCGCTAGTGCAGGGGGCAGCTCGGGCAAATACGTGAGGAGGGGGCAAAGGAACACACTCAGCTCCGCCATCAGAGGGGGTAGCGCGGGAAGCGCCGTCAGGAGGGGCATGTTGAACAGAGACAGGTGGGCCAGCGCTGGGGGTAGCAGTTTAGGCAGAGACACGATGAGGGGGCAGTCGGACAAATCCAGTCTAGTAAGCGCATCGGGAAGCGCGGGCAGGGACGAGAGGAGGGGGCTCATGAACAAGGACAGTTCGGCCAGCGCAGGGGGCAGGTCAGGTAGAGGCATAAGCAAGGGGCAGTTAAACACGCTCAGCTTCGCCAGCAAAGAGGGCATTGCGGGCAGGGAGGCGAGGAGGGGGCAGTCGGACACATTCAATTTGCTCAGCGTAGGGGGCAACGTGGGCAGGGACGCGAGGCGGTGGCAATTGAACACCCCCAGCATCGCCAGCGTCGGCATGCGGTCCAGCGCGGGCAGGGATATGAGGAGGGGGCAATTGCACACGTCAAGCGACGCCAATGCCAGCGTGTGCTGAAGGACTTGCAGGGACGTGAGGCCATCACACCTATAGATGCGTAGTACGCTCAGCAAGGTGACGGCCGCCACTTCCGCCAGCGAGCGTGCTTGCGGCAGCTCCACGCGCAACTCTGTCAGCCGGCTCAGCACAGACAGATCGCCAAGCGCAGTCAGCACGCCGGTGACGTCCAACGACTGCGTGGGGCAACGGGGGAATCAGAGGAGGACAACCACTGTTTATTGCCGTGGTTTTGGATTTGGCCTAAACGAGTGCAGACACAACGACCCCAGCCCTAACCAGACCCAGCCAGCCAAAGATCATTTCACATTCCTTTTCCCTTCCACGCTCCCTACCGCGCTCGCTCACCTTCAGGCGCGACCTCAGGGCGGAGCTGTCGGGGTGGGCGGTGAGGTGGTCCGCGAGGGAGAGCTGCGCGTCGTCCGGGTTGTCCATCCTGACACGCAAGGTCTGGAGCGATGGCATCTTGGTCATAGGCAGCGCAGCCAGGTACTCCGTGAACCGCAGCGCATGTTTATGCCACGGCAAGCACACGGCCTTGCATTGCGCTAACGCCCATGCGCGTGTGCCCCGCACCGCTGTGCAGAGGCTCCAAAACTCGCTGCGGACCAGCGCCTTCTTAAGGGGTTCCAGGGCCTGTACCAAGAGCTCCGCAAAGGTGCATGACAAGCCAGCTTCGTTGCCCGATAGGCCGCCGGGAGGCAGTGCGGGCGCCTGCAGTGTGTGATGAGTGCGCACGACAATACAGCCTCTTAGGTGCCGTGTCAGGGCAGGGGCGCAAGGGCACATTTGCTGCAGGCATGCAGCGAGGTATGACAGGCAGTGTGCGGGAACCAGAGCCGAGGGCGCGAGGGGGGAACGGTCATCGACCCACCTTGCCACTGGCGTCAGCCGAGCCGCAACCTGTATCGGCTGCAGGGTGAGTTATGGTTATCTCTTTCTCCATCTCCAGGGAGGTACCTGGACGCACCTGTGACATGTGCGCAGGTAGCACAGGGCAACACACAAACAAGCGAGGCAGGCAGTTGGAGCGCAGCAAGTTAGAAAAAACAACGCCATTCAAGGGATGACACCAGAGAAATAGGGCAGCAAGCAGGTGCTTGTTGGGCATGTTCAGTGGCACTTGCAATGGCGACAGCTTGCAGCTCGCACGTCCCGCTTGCTTGCCTTATTCAGGTTGAGTGCCCAGCGGTGCGAAGACGGGCACTGGCGAGATCACGCTGCCTGCCCACTTCGTTGACAAACTGCACATTCAGGTCCAGGCAAGGTCACCAGGTGTGCCTAATCTGTCTGTTTGACCCAACAGCTGGCGGCCAAGCAAGCTCCTTGCGGACGAAACGTCAAGCAGTGCCGCCTCCATTTGTGTTCAGATCATGCAGAGCCATAAAGCTCCATATGCTGGCACAGGTGAAGTGAGCTCTGGCTCGCTATACTCACCTTACAAAAGCCCTGAAAAGTCCACACGAATCACCCTCCAGTGAGGCTAGCTTGCTTGAAGCGTGTGTTCAAAACGGGTCCAGCCTGTTGCTTGGCGTTGGCAACGCGAGTGCGGTGAGATAAAAAACTGAGTGTGTACAAGCACATAAAACGTGAGAGGTACCTGCTGACCCTACAACGCTCACCAGTATTTTGTGCAGGCAATGAGCTGCGCAGGCGACTGGGAATGCAGCAAAGTGTAATGTGATGATGCGTTCGCCGCAGTTCCCATGCACGATGCTCTGGGCAGTGGCGAAATCGCATGGACTCGCCGCACACACAGAGGGCGGCGAAATTACGGTAAGGGGGGAAGTAACACAGGTGGCTGCAGTCGTAGCGAGGGTTGGCATCAAGTGGGCAGCGTCGGCACACAGTAGTGTGCTGGCGCTCTCAGCGGAGTCCTCGCGCGCTCTTACATACTGCAGCTACAGCCCAGTGACCCAAGGCACTCCTGCAGTGGACAGCTGTACGGGCCAGCCATCAAGCATGCCACCGTGTGTTCCACTCATCGCATGCACCCATGCAGCGCGTGTGGCGCATCCACACAGCATTGCGCCATGCTCCTCTGCCGAACTAACCCTAGCCCACGTACGCCAACGCACATATACACACCACATGTCAAAATCACAGCCGCAGTGCCCACCCTGCAGCGCCGGAGTGCATGTGCACCAACACGTGTGGCGACGAACATGGCACGCAGCCACTGATCCACACAGTAACACTCGTATGGTCCATGTGATCACGAGGCGGGATAGTCTCTGAGCGTGAGGCCGGGCACAGGGGCATGAAGCTCATGAAGCTCATGGAGCTCATGAAGGCCCCGGGAGTGGCAAGTGCCAGGCGCGTGACAATGAGGACGGAAACGGGCACACTTGGGATCCATCCAGCGCCAGGCTGCGGCATGAAGCTGCTGCCTACGTGGGGACAGGGGATGCACCCTAGGGGGCGGAAGGGGGGGGGGACTGGCACTGGGATGGCATCATGGCGCGCGTGCAGGATTAGCGCAGCGCAGCTCAATACCAAATCTCTTAAGAAGCGCCAGCGCCGCCATGCAGTATGGTCATGCTGCGGTGGTGATGCGCGCAACCTGCGCGTGCGAACGTGTTTGCTTGTTTGCAGTGCGATCGGCCCATCGTACACACACCCTAAACCCACCCACTCGCTCAGCCTGCGACGGTACGCAGGATCAAGTATTCAGAAGCGCGGGCACCTGCCTGCCAGCAGTTCAATAACAAAAATGAGAGGGAGGACTGCAACGCACAAGGTGGCTGAGGGGGCGGAGAGTGCGTAAGCAACTGGGAGAGCCTCCTGCTGCGTTACAGGGGCCGGCAACGAGCAAGGCTGCAGATCGGGCAGTGGGCACGGCGCAACGAGGTGGGTCAGTTGACAGCGGGCACCAACGCAGGGGAACAACGGGGATAGGCAGGGTCACTGAGTTGACGGCGAATCAAGGCCACAACGAGGGCACAGGGGGCAAGAGAGGGGCTAGGGAAGCGCACGAGAACCCCTGTGCATGCAGACCCTTGTGTATTGCATGCTTCCTGAACTGCACACTTCCCCACTAGAGCAGGGGGCATTGGTACACGCTCAGCACCGTAGCGGGGGGCAGCGGGGGCAGGCGGGCCAGGCGGGGGCAGGCGTCCACCCTCAATCTCGCAAGTGTAGGGGGCAACTCGGGCAGGGACGTGAGCACAGCGCAAAGGAACACCCTCAGTTCCGTCAGTGCAGGGGGCAGCGCGGGCAGAGATGCGAGGAGGGGCAAAATGGATACCCTCAGTTCTGCCATCAAAGGGGGCAGCGCGGGCAGGGACGCAAGGAGGGGCACATTGAACAAAGTCAGTTGGGTCAGAACAGGGGGTAGGTCAGGCAGGCACACAAGCAGAGGGCAGTCGGACACATCCAGTCTCGTCAGCGTAGGGGGCAGCGCGGGCAGGGACGAGAGGAGGGGCTTCATGAACACGGACAGTTGGGCCAGCGCAGGGGGCAGGTCAGGCAGACCCACAAGCAAGGGGCAGTTAAACACGCTCAACTTCACCAGCAAAGAGGGCAACGTCGGCAGGGACGCAATAAGGGGGCAATTGGACACCGCCAGTTCCGCCAGCAAAGGGGGCAACGGAGGCAGAGACGCGAGGAGGGTCCAATCGTACACGCTCAGTATCGCCAGCGCTGGGGGCAGCGAATCCAAGAGGCGGCAACTCGGCACGTCCAGTACCGACAACTGACGGGGCAACGTGGGCAGGGAGGTGAGGCCGTAGCAGCCCTGCATGCATAGGTCAGTCAGCGAGGTGAGAGCCGCCACTTCCTCCAGCGAGTGTGCTTGCGGCAGACACACTCTTAGCTGCGTCAGCCGGCTCAGCACAGACAGGTCGCCCAGCGAGGTCAGCACGCCACGCACCTCCAGCGACTGCATGGGGCAAGAGCGGCAGTTGGAGTCCGGGGCAGCAACACTTATTGTTTGGGTGGCGAGTCTCACCTGCCAAGCGTGTGTGGGGATTTGGCGTGGGAGAGTGCAGAAACAACGGCCCCTCTCAGCCTTAAATAGCCACCATGCATGCCCTCACCAGTTTCCCTCACCATTTCCCTCCCTCACACACTCGAGGTGCCTCGCTCACCTTCAGACGCACCATCAGCGCGGAGCTGTCACGGTTAGCGGTGAGGTGGTCCGCCAGGGAGAGCTGCGCGTCGTCCGGGTGGTCCAATCTCACACGCAGGGTGTCGAGCGATGGCATCCTGGCGACAGGCAGCGCTGGCATGTACTCTAGGAACCGTAGCGCGCGGTTCTTCCAATCCAATGACGCGGCTCTGCACCGCGCCAACGCCCATGCGCGTGCGCCCCGCACTGTCGCGCAGAGATTCCAAAAGTCGCCGCGGCGCCACATCAGTGTTTCTTCAAGGGGCTCCAGGGCCTGCACCAGGAGCTCCGCAACTGTGAGGGGCGCGCCTGCATCGTCATCGCCTGTTGCACCGTGATCGCCTGTTGCATCGTCATCGTGCCGCGCGGGCGCCTGCAGTGTTTAAAGAGTGCGCACGGCAGTAGCAGGGGCAAGCAGATATACAGATGAAAACAAAACAAAAAAATGATGCACTTGGTGCAGTGATGCAGCCAGGTCAGCAAGGCAGTGTGGGGGGAGGGTGGGGCGACGGGGGACAGCCATCTCACCTTGCCACTGTCGTCAGCAGAGCCGCATCCTGTATCAGCTCCTGGGTGAGCTGCGGTTCTCTGCTCGTGCATGTCCAGGGAGGGACCTGAGCGCAATTATCGATCGAAGGTAGAACAGGGCAACACGCAAGCAATTGCGCAAGCGAGGCATGCAATCGAGCAAATAAAGAAACAAGGCCAGGATGGCACCCGGGGGATAGGGCAGCAAGCAGGGGTTTGTTGGGCCTTTTGGTGGCACCAGCGACCATGGCGACCATGGCGACCATGGCGACAGCTTGCAGCTCGCTGCCCGCTTGCCTACTTGCTTTTCTGATTCAGGCCTGAGTGCGGGGCGCTGCGAATTCGGGCACCGGCAAAACCACACTGGTCACTGCATTGTGGTCCAAGCAAGGCCATCGAACGTGACTCGCTGTTTCTGTTTGTTCGGCGGGTAAGAACCTTGCGGGCGAAACGTCAGGCGCCTACAGTTCCAGTCACGAGGCATTTACTGGCATAGGCGAACTGAGCTCTAGCTGGCTTGATTTTCTCACCTTCTTTAAGCCTGACAAGTCCACACAAGCTGCCCTCACTCAGTGAGGCTTGATTGGGGTGCGTGCTTGAAACGGGTCCCCTGACGTTAGGTTGGCAACGTGAGTGCGTTCAGATAAAGCCGAGTGTGAACACGAGTGCATAAGCCGTGAGAGATATCTGCTGACTAGAGCGCGAAACAGTACTTTGTGCAGTGAATGAACACCGTATAACCGTAGGCATGGAATGCGGCAAAGTGCGTTGCGTGCGATGCTTGCGATGCTCACCAGCAGCGAAATTGCCCAGGTGCACCGCATGCACCGAGGGCGGCGAAATCACGGCAGGGCGGATCACATTGAAAACCGGTGTTTGAATCGTTGAAGTCAGAGGTGAGAGGGGGTGTGCGGCGCGGGGGCACGCGTCGAGCACCAGGAAGTGCCAAGCTGCAGGACGCGGAGCGAGCGGGGTGGAGGGGGGGAGAAGAGAGCATGAGACACAGGTGGGAGGGGAACAGGCACCGGTAATGTCCTTGCACATATGTGCGTGTGTGCGAGGTGCATGCAGTGCACTGCTCGGCGCTTGCAGTCGTAGCAAGAATTGCCATCAAGTTGCCAGCGTCGGCACACAGTGTGCTGGCGCTCTCAGCTGAGTCCTCGCTCTCAGCTACAGCCCAGTCACCCGATTACCCGAAGCGCTCCTGCAGTGGACAGCTGTACGGGCCAGCCATCAAGCATGCCACCGTGTGTTCCACTCATCGCATGCACCATGCGTCGCGTGTGCATCCACAAGGCATCGCGCCTTGCTCCATCCGCTGACGTACCTACCCTCGCCCACGTACGCCAACGCACACATGCACACCACGTGCCCAGACACGTCGCCACCCTCAGGTGCAGTTTCCAACCTCACACATACGCACACTTCACGGCCCCATGGGAAGCACATCGCATGGCCCAACGGGAAGTAAACCTTCTGGATACACACCACGTGCCAGCATCACAGCCGCAGTGCCCACCCTCTGAGTCGTGCACCGCCTGAATCATCTATAGGACCTCATGCAGCTAAGCTGGCAGATAAGTGATCCCGCAATACGTTTTGAGCTGTGTACGTCACCAACGCTGAACAGGGAGCTTGAGTGGCGGGCTTGCATGCGCGTTGATGCATCGCGTTGCACTGTGCGCGTGGCCATAGTGTCAGCACAAGCGATGAACGGCCATGCTAGCCCCTTGCATGCACGCATGGCCGTCACTTATTGGCCATCAATACCCTAGCGTCTCCTGCAAGTGTTGTCCGCAGCGCCGAAACGTGTGTGCACCAACGCGTGTGAGTGGCAACGCACATGGCACTCAGCCCCTGATCCACACACACAGTACTCACCAGGCGTATAGCCCATGTGAGCACGAGGCGGGATGCGAGCGCCAGGCGGGTCGATGTGAGCATGGGGCAGGATAGTCTCTGAGCGCCTCAAAGCGCCTGCGCATTCACATGCACGCCCAACCAAGCTCCCTGAATGACATGCTGTCAGGTGCCCTCCACAGGCATATGCCCCATTATAACTGTATAGGTTGAGTCTGCCGCCGCTGCAGCAGGCTGGTGGGTGCTAGTGGCGCCGCACCACGTGAGCAATGCATTCTATGAGCATTCTGCGAGCGCAGCTGGTTCACCGTACGGGCGCGTGCCTCATCTCATCACCACCACAGCGGCTGCAGAGTACTGTGGCGCCGGTAGACTCAACTCACCGTCGTACCTCCACACCGGCTGCTGCGCAGCTGCACCTGTCACCAACCCTGCCATCGACTGCGCCTGCCACCGGCTGCCCAGCTTCCCCCACCTATACCACCACCAACACCTACCGTTCAAGTGTACCACTCCAAGCCACAAGAGGTGCGCGCATTGTTTTCATTAGAGGCAGAGCAGAAAAATGGAGCAAGCAAGCACGCAGCCAGGCACTAGGCAGCAGGCGTACGGGCGGGACTGCGGGAGGCGTGTATGCGCAACGTATTCACTCGCCATGGCCACCTACCGTAGCAGCCTGAGAGTGGGTGGGTGCCCTCCAGATGGTACACATGCGCGTCTTTGCATGCATGCGTGTCGGATGTGGAACCCATACCCGATTCCACTGTCGTGCTAGCCCTGTTGAACGGAGAGCACTGCTAGCACTGCTGGTGCATGAATCGCTGGCCGCTTCAGCGCTGGCGTTGTATGTGCCGCTCAGGATGCAAACTGAAAAGGGTTAACAGCACGTGGGTTGACAGCCTGGGTGGGGAATTGAGGGGGGGGGAGGCACTGGGAGACGATCCGCAGAGTTCAGTTTACATTATCTGTTACGCTGTCTTGACGCTCCACAGAGCGAGCGCCGACATAATCCATGCAATCCTGTCACGCATGGCCTCAAGCCCTCAACAATGCCATAATGCACGGAGCGCACAGATTTACAGCGCTCCCATCCAACAATTGCACGCCGGGATGGATCCAAATCCGACCAGTACTCCAGTAGTCATCTTGCTCGCTGCCTGTCCGGATGATGCACCGTATCGCACACGCCACATGCATCGCTGGGGCGCGTCTTGCGCCGCTCGCGCTCTTGCTGCTCTCAGTGGGCCCGTCCTATACTCCCATGATTTCAATGATTTATTCTGCCAGCTAGCTGATAGCTTCCAGGGGGCGACCCTGTGGTCCCTCAACCGATTCCCAAAACAAAATCATGCATCCGCCACCGATCCGTCACGCCCCATCAGAATTGCAAATCACCAGCCGCCAGTCTGTGCGGTGTGCGGGATTGATGCCATACTTTGGTGTATGGCAGCACAGTTGTATCGCACGCATAAATGTATTGCATCACGCACGCCGCACGCAAACGATCGCAACAGCTTGTTCGCACGCAAATATTTGACCTTGTACATCACCAACAAGTAGCATGCATCAGCGCGCCATTATTTTCCCGAGTCACGGGTAAGGCCGTGTGCAGCTTGTGACTTTCAGAACGCAACACAGCGATTGGTTGCAGTTCAGATTGTCTTTTGAGGGACCATTTCAGCTGGGTGTGGCTGACCCCAAGTGCCTGGTAGGTTGCAACGGTGGAAACGCCACTACATACGGACAGCCAGTCAAGACAAAATCATCTGTTATTGTTGATGATTTTGCACCCAGAACATGACAGGCTTGATGAGCCGAGTCATACAGGAATGTTGGCATACAGCAAAACATGAAAAACCAAGCGGAAGTACTTCTCAAAGCACATAGACGTGTCCGACTGTATGTCCATGATTTATGATGTCATTTGCTACCGCGCTGCATTACCGAGTGGGTTGCAGAAGGACGACGACAGGACGAGATTACCCAGCAGGTGTCTCTCACAGCGTGTTGAATCGCCCCATCTGGGGGCTTGCTAAGGTGTTACGAAAGGTTGATACACAGTGCAGCACCACAACACACTCGCCACCCCCAGACATCGCAGGCGGCGGCGGCGGCAGCAGCAGCAGTAGCAGCAGCACAGGGCAGGCGGGGCCGCCGGAATATGCGGCACTGGATGGTGAAGTAGGTGCGGATGTTCGACATCATTACATTTTGTAAGCTCGCACGTGAAGCGCATCCGTGTTTGACGCCTCGAACACCAGCTGAGTTGCCGTTGGTGCCGGCCACCGGCTTAGCGGACTTAGTGCCGGCCACCAGCTCAGTTGCCGTTAGTGCCGGCCACCGGCTTAGCGGGCTTAGAAGGCAGGAGGTAGTCGTTCACCCACTTCTTGATCTCTGGCCTGAAACGCTCAGCCGTGTACGCCCCGATCTCCAGCAGCGTCTTCCAGTTCTCAGGCGCGTCCATGGCCGCAACGACCTGTGCCCAGTAGGCCATCTTCGCCTCATCGCCAGACACAACGTCGTCGTTCTGACCGCCAACCACCCTGCGATGCAGAAATTGACAGTCAAGGCGGGAAACAGCGAGACTGCAAGAGGGCGAGTGAGCCTCAAGACGGAAATGGTTTTTGGAGTATTTTGGGTGCGCAGGCTGCCGCACATGGGAAAGCCCAAAAACGGTGGGCTTCCCACATGACTGCATGACTGCATGGCGGCATGCGCCGCCCCCCTAGAGGGTAAACCCTCAACCCCACCCCAACGCGAGATGCATTCAGTCAGTGCCAGCAGGTGAATGTGCAGTGCATGGAGATTGTGGAGCGAGGGCAGCATCTGCATGCAATGCCTATGTATATGTATGGCCCCAGCTGCATGCACCCCGGCCCAGCAGCATGCACCCAGGCAGGAGAGGATACCATACGCAGGCTGTGTGGATAATGTTAACTTGTCGCCTCACTCCTGTACTGCCCTCCGGTAGAACTCAGACGTTTTGTCCTCCACCACCGACCACAGCGGCAGCTTAGCCTCCTCCTTGTTTAGCGCGTTGGCGACATCCGTCACCACCACCGCCTGGGGCGGTCGTAGTCCAACATGTTCATCACGTTGAGGAAGCAAGACACATTGGTGTCCGGCATGGCGCCCATGTGGATGCCGATGATATTGCGGATGGGCACCCAGCCCATGAGCTCCTCCTTTTCTGGGTAGCCGCTGAACAGCGGCATCATCGGTGCGACGGTGTTGGCGCAGCCGATGGACAGCACTGCCGGGCGGGCCTTGGCGTTGGAGCGGAACAGCAGCGCGCAGTTGACGGCCTGCATGATGGCTGCGCATGGGCTCCAGGTAAACATGAAGGCAAGGTGGAAGGATGCTGTCAGAGATGTGGATCAGTATGAGGATTGATATACCAAGACACCCAGCTTTATTTGTGCGTGCATACAGCTGGACTTTGCACTTTTGCAGTTCACAATTATGGTCTTAGCGCATATGCATGCACACAGCATTGCATCTACCATACATGTGCATCGTTCACCTGCATCAGATTGATGGGAGGGAGGGAAACCCTAACAGCGATAGGGAACATCCATGATCCATCCACAGCACACACTCTGGATCTGAAGCAGCTATTCAGCAATCGGAAACTGATTTCCAGAACCTGGCGGTTTCGTGACCACTCTTCATTCATGCGGCCACTGTCATGCTTTGAGCAGCTGGCCGGCACTCACGTTCGTTGGCGATCATACCGCCATCCACAAAGAAGTCATCAAGCACGGTGTCAGGCTTCACATGGTTTGACAAATTGTCAAGCGAAACAGTCCACCCGGTGACCTTCTGACCTGCAGAACATGCGATCAAGGTTTGCTAAGGTTTGCTTGGCGACAGCCCAGACCCCCGTCAAGCCACCAGTACCACCCTGCATGCTGCAAGGTTACAGTAGGCAGCACATGAGTATGCACGGACATGTTCAAGTGAGCCCTAATCAGCTTTGTGGCGGCTGGTAGTGCATGGCCTAATCCTTTATACACATGCATTCAAACAGCGGCGCTCGCTCCCTGGCCCACCCTCTACACCCACTTGCGCATGGGTCCTCAATCGCACCAGATCCAACAGGTCCATGGCACCTGTAGGCTGTCTGGAAATTCACAATCTCCCGCCCCACACCCCTTGCCTGCCATTACTTCCCAAGGCTGTGTATACTGTGTATACTGTTGGGTTTAACTTGCACCACCACCACCCTGAAGGTCCTGCTGGCATGTGGCACCCGAGCTGTGTACGCGCTGCAGAGCCGGATTGCGTCATTAAAGCATCTTTCCCCCCGTACGCAGCTGTCCTTATTCGACGCCTTGGTAAAGCCTGTCATCTCTTATGGCTGTCAAGTTTGGGGTGCTGACATGTTGCGCGTTCCGACTGGGTTGTTGCGTGATGGTGGTGCTGACGTCATTGTGCCAATCAACGACCTGAGCGTATTCAGCTGATTTTTGTCGATTTTTTGTTGGGGGAGCTTCCCACGCCACTAACTGGTCTCTTCTGCAAGAGTTTGGCATTGCGCCCCTGCAAGTGCATTGGGCCAAGTGCATTCTGCGTTTTTGGAAC
>BDDA01001762.1:0-12485 GCA_001662385.1 Chlamydomonas asymmetrica | reverse complement strand
ATTCCCTTGATGCACTCATCCACTCGCCCCATCAGCACATACGCCAGCCCCCACCACCATGATGACGTCACAACCCATGCACCCAGCCCCTCAGCCCGCCACCACAACACGCATGCCCCCATGCAGCCACCCAGTCACCTAATATCGTTCCACCCAAGCAGCCAGGACCGCCCATGTGAACGTGTGTTCCCCACCCGGCCACTCCACACACACATGCATGTTTAGCCCAGGAACCACGCTCGCCACCGTCAGGTGCATGCAGTCTCTCATCCTCACGCATATGCACACTGCACGGCCTGACGGGAATCACACCGCACGGCCCCACGGAACCGCTTTCCAACACACGCTCAGTCACGCAGCCGTGCGCTACGTTTGCACCCTCACCTTTCCCCCCATTCGACCCAACACACAACTTTATCAACCAGCGCCGCACCTGCCCCGTGGTGCGGTGTTCACCAATGAATTCTGTCACACACTCAACAAAACCATCCACACTCGACCTACCCGACCTGTCAAGCAGGCACACCCACGGAAATCAACGACCTCAGCATGCAATGCAACAATGCAGCGCTGTGCTGCAGGCGCGCAGACACAGCAATTCGCACGCAAGTTTCCTATCACGCAGTATTTGCAGGGTGTGAGCCAGCTTTACCACTGCGAATTGCACAAGAAGCACGAGTGGTGGCAAATCAGAGTCCGGAGTGCATGCGTGTGCACGTATGCCTGTGCACACACACACAGGTGTTCTATCCACCGCTGCCAGAGTTGGCATGCAAGCACCTGATGGCATGCTGCCACAATAGTTTTTGGCCTGATGTTATGTGATGGGTTGCCCGTGTGATGCTGGCCGCTGGCTGGCTGTTGTGTCTAGCAGTGCATTCTGACGCCGACCACTCGCATGCGTTGCGGTCCTTGCTGTGCTCACAGGCCTGCAACCCAAGCCAAGTGCGGCAGTCGTCCTTCATACCTGTCAAGAACACCTCGAATGCTGCCACTACGCAGCCCAGCCACAAGCTGCATGCTATGGTGAGTGTGGCAGGCGTGCACAAGTGCGTGGCCTCAACAACACATGAACACCTGCCGACCCATGCCTGGCATGCTGACGGCATCATTTGTGCGCACACAGTGGTATGATTGCTCCTGGCAACGGGGTGCAACGGTCTGTGTACCGCTGCACATAGCAGAAGGTCACAAATGCCTAGCATCCGCGAGCAAAGTGGTATTGAGAACCTTATACTGCCTGCCAAAAGTAAAGTGACATGGCAATGTGCGTGGTGGCCCGTGTGAAGCGCACAGTTTAGGGAGGCTGAACCGTTCAGCACGTGGCCACATGAGATTAAGGAGGGTTTCTGTGTGCATATGAGCTGAGCAAGTCCCAGGCGGAGCACTTGTTTTTCCCGGCAGGGATCAGGAAGAAATGCCTAACAAAATGAGGGTGATTTGGACACGGCCGCTGCCCCGCGACGTGCAAAAACCCAGTTTCGCTTCCCTGTATCTGCTGGCGCATGCACTTGACGTCGTGGGCCTGAAAGCCGGGCAGGTGCTGTGTGTGTCTCAGACTTGCCGCAGTGTGCCCATCAGCTTTACACCCACCACAAATGGAGCCCTCCCACATCGCATGGGGCAGGTGAAGCTGTGCTGCTCACATGGTAGTCAAGCTTGTACGCTTGTACATGCATGTCACTGGGTCTGGAAGCATGCACATGGACGGGGCTCAGAACAGGCGGCTCCTCGTCTGACAGACTATAGCCTAGCACGTGTTCGCCACTGGGCGAGAGGGTGAGCGAGGCGGTGAGCACTGTGCCGATGTTGGACAGGCTCTTTGTAGGGAGGGAGCAAAGAGTATCAGGGTGGGCAGTGACCAAGAAAGGGCCGGCAAGATTTGTTCTAGTGTAATCTCTGGTGTTTTGTCAGCGGTGTGCGCGCGGTGTGGGGTGACGTGAGGTACTCCCCCCAGAACAAGTGGACCCTTTTCCACCCTCTGATTCTGCGCACATGCCACCGCATGCCTCCATGCACACCAACCCATTCACCCAGCTGCTCAGCCCGCCACCGCAACAGCATGCATGCCCCCATGCAACCACCCAATCGCCTGGTCACGAGCCCCCGAAGCAGCCAGGACTGAACATGAAAATTCTGTGCGCGCACGCACGCACACACGCATGCTGCCTCGCTTACCGTAGCCACCGTTTAAGATTACCAGCAGACCATCGTCTGTATTACGGCGGCCGTCAGATCAGCCCAGACACCTCGCTGGCCATCGTCAGGTTCGGTGTCCATCCTCATGCATATGCACACAGCACGGCGTTACGGCCATGGGAGGCACACCGCATGCCCCCACGGGAAGCTAATAACTCAAACACACAGCCAGGCAATCAGCCAGGCAATCAGCCAGGCAATCAGCCAGGCAATCAGCCAGGCAATCAGCCGCTACGTTTGCCCCCTCACCTTCCCGACCATCCACTCTACTCACAACTCAGCCAGCCAGCACCGCAACTGCCTCTTAGTGTTATGGTAGCAGATGAATATTGAGACACCCTGCACGAACCGTTCGCGCCCAACCCAGCCTGTCATAACTTCATACTGGACAACCTAGGCATGCTGAGAAGCGCAGCGATGCAGGCGTGCAGACACTGCACCCTGCACAGAAGTTTGCCATCAGTCCAGGTTTGCAGGCATTGAGGTTCACCACAGAACATAGTTATATAGTGCAAGATGAACGTGTGTGGTGGCTGGCCAATCAGAGTACGGAGCGTATGCGTGCGTGTGTGCGTGCGTGCGTGTGCCTGTCGCGTACACCGTTGGTTTTCATTCACCGCTACCACGGTCGGCATGCATCCACCTATGACACTGGCAAAAGATGTGTTGGTCTGGTGTACGTGTGTTGATTCTGTTGTTGTTTACACTCGGCCGGCTAGCCACAGGCCCAAGGCCGCCCTCGAGAGGGTTTCAAAGAAAGCATGTATGCATGGGAGAGAGTGGAGGGGGAGGGGAGGGTGGATCCTGTGATAGACACGGGCCGCAGAATGTTTGCTCATGAGTGCAACCTGACATTGATCGCGTGCATGCAATGCGCCCCCTGCTGTGCTGACAGGCCTGCAATCCTGCTCGGTGCGGCGGTCGTCCTGCTGTCAAGAACCTTCCCTGCTGCCACTACGCATCTCGGCCACAAGCTGCGTGCTGCGGTGAGTGTGGCAGACATGTGCAGGCATGTGGGCTGGCTATCATACCACATGTATGCATGGTGATCCATGCTGACTGGCACGCCGGCAACTATATTACAGAAGCGGCACTGTGCATGCACGCGCACACACACACATGCGGTTTTGAGCGAGATGCAAATATCAGTGTACGGCTGCGCCTGGCGTGTGTGTTGATGCCCTCACAAGCACAGAGGGGAAGGTGAAATGGGGGTCACACGAGCAAGGGAGGTCGAGCTGCATTTGTGCTTCATGGCGCTCAGTACGCCTACATGCTCCAGGGGGAGCTGCAGGACCGGTTGGGGGTTTCAGGTTGTGTGGTGTGGGTCCGAGGGCATGGGGCGGTGTGGGACTGAGCAACAGGGATGCGGGTGGGTTTGAATTCCAATGGGAAACACTAGTCCACTATGTATCTGGTCACGGAGTGTGTGTGTGTGTGGGGGGGGGGGGATGACATGGGGGAAGCGAGGGGCAGGAGGGCGTGGGGTGTAAGGGGGGAGTGAGCGATGTGCCTAGAGGCAAGAGTCAGCCAGGCTACTGGCAGGCAAATAGCAGCTGGGTGGGTGGGGAAGGATCGGTGTGGTATTGTGTACCCCCTGATGTCTGGTCAACAGTGCGTGGTGTGGGCGGGGCACTCGGCCCCCACTCTGGCAAGGCAAACCCAGCGCCAGGGTGTGCCGTGGCGGCGCTCCAACGGCGCTCTATCTAGCGGTGACCTGGCAGTGTTTTCACGTTCCCAAACGATACGTCCCATGCAATCACCCGCCCGCCCACTCAGCGAGTGTGCCAGCCACCACCACCATGGTTGCACACCAACCATCCAGCCGCTCAGGCAACCACCCCGCAAACAATGCAAGCAGCCAACACTGCACATACAATATGTGCAAGCCTGCATCCACACGCTACACACGCACCCACTCCATGGATGCGTATGGCTAGAGCTTACTGCCTGAGTTGACGTGCATGCACCTGCTGGCATGCTGACACACTGTCCATTGGTCTGGAGTACGTGGTTCAAGTGTGTGGTATCGGCTGCTGAGTGCCAACTGCATGTCCTCGAGCGCACGTTGACGCCTTTCACGTGTGGTGTGGCCTGGATTGATGACAGGTGTCCAACCCAAGTCGAGTGCACTTGGCGGCGATCAGTCCTACCAGTGAAGAGACTTGCCTGAGCGTTGCTACGCCGCTGAAGCACAAGCTGCGTTCCAATGTGAGTGTGGCCATGGGGGGTCTACCTGGATAAGTGGGTTGTGGCTCGCGCACATCGTTATGCCCCTCCATGCCAACTGCGTGTTGTGGTGGCATCGTTTGCGCACGCACAGTCGCACACATGCATACCGCTCGCCATCGGTCAGGTCAGGTGCAGTCTCTACGCATGCGCATGCGCACACCGCTCAGCCCCACGGGAAACATGTAGGCCCCTTGGGCGCTCTTTCTGACACATGCATAGCGCTCCATTGTTGAAGCTGAGGTATGCACACGGCTGCACATACAGTTGTGGGAGGGTATAATGGAGCGCTATGCATGTGCTGTGCGCTCATCAATTACAGGATCAGGTACTACTGACACCATGATCAATGTGCTGGAACTGTAGAATGCTTTTGGGTGAACATGTGACCATATGCATACATTGGCCAACACGTCACACAATAAGCGAGTACTTCCTGTGGATAACTAGCCCCACCAACAAGTTCATTACTGCAGGGTTTACAGGGATATATACTGCACATCACTGGGTTTGGCAACAATGTCAGGACAAAATATCAATCCTTAAAGTTTGCTTTGAGGTGTTGGGTTCTTGCAAGACACAATGCGCATTGCATTATTCATGTTCCGGAATTGGACAGGGTACAAATAATCCATCAGTTGAATCACTTGGGTGCAACATTCCAGTTGGTGTTGCCGTTCGAGTTGCCAACTGCCACAATGTTGGTGAAGTTGTTGCCGGCAGAGATTTGAGACTCATTTTTGTACAGCTGGATCATGTACCTGCATGGACAGGTGCACAAATACAATGGGTCAACACAATCAAACGCAAAGGGTGAACACGGTGTGAAAAGGTATATGCGACACAGGGTGTGCCATTAAGTCACCCACCTGAGCCAGTAGACCGCAAACTCTGGATCCGTGTAGAAGTGAGAAGTCTTGCTCTTGGACGCGCTGGAAACCAGTCCAATACCCTTGGCCACGTTGTAGATTGAAGTATTCAGACGAGAGCCATTCAGATAGTTACCAGTAGTGCGAACTGTGCTACTGTTCCACCAGATCTCGCCAGAGGGGGGCAGCTTAGCGTTGTTGAGCTGAATGTTGGTGAGGTTCAGGGGTTTGAGCAGATCCAGCGTGGCATTTCCAATGCCCTGCTTGTAGACCTCAAAATCATCCGCCATGATGACAGAGGGTGCTGCATGGCAACAGGACAGATGTACAGGTCAAATGGGGAGTTGAACTGCATGATTGACACAAAACTTATTCAGTATACACAACACACCATGTTCACTGTTCACTTTGCATCTTCAGCACTCACCATACACTCCCATCGCAAAGATCGCTGCGCAGGTGAAGCCAGCAATAATGATGGTGAACACCCAGCCAGAGAATGTCTTCATCAGAATGGGGAAGTTCACGCCATGGCGAATGCTCTCGCACAGGCCAACACCGGTTTCAGCACCAACGATAATCTGGGTGGAGGACACTGGCAGACCGTAGGCGGAGGCAAGGGAGATGGTGAGGCCAGTGGCCAGCTCAGCGCTGAATCCACGCGAGGGGGTGAGCTTGAGGAGGGACACACCCAGCTCCATAATGATGTTGTACCTGCAAGGGAGAGACACCCGTCACGTAGCAACATTCAGCATTTCCTCCCTCCAGAAGCAAATGCAGCTAGTACACGACAGGCAACAAGCAGTAAACAACGATTACTTGCCACTTACCCGTACATCAGCAGACCACACACAATGCCCAAGCCGCCCAGCACAAACTGCCACTTGGGGGTTGTCACATTGCCGCTGGGAACCTGCCAGTAGTTGTAAACATACCAAATTCCAGCAAATGGCCCGATCCTGCGTGGACGTGACAGCCACATTGCTCAGCAGTCATGATGGCACACAATAATCCACTACTGTTTCAGAATGCAGTAACCACATGCATTATTGTGCTACTCACGAGTTGGCAACATCGTTGGAGCCGTGTGCGAAGGACACGCAGCATGCGCTGAACACCTGCAGGTACTTGAACACCTGCTCGGTGTGGGGGTCAAACACCTCGGCAGCCTCGTGGATGGAGGATACAGTCGCATCCTGCAAGGAAGAAGGCATGTAGAAGTGGCAACATGTGAGTGCATGCAAGTGTACGATGTGCCCTGCATGGCAATAAAAATATGGACATGAATGCACAACAGAGGTGTGAACTGCAGTTTCACCTTGGAGACGTTCTGGTGTACATCGAAATACAACCCTTTCAGTGCCTGGTGCTTGATCTTCAGGCCCAGGTACTTGAAGAAGTACCAGAACTGCTTGAAAATGTTGGGCGAGTGCTCCATCTCTGGCTCCGTATTGTTCAAGATGAAGTCGGCCGTCACGGTTTCCTCCTTTGTGCCTCCCTCCTCGATGCGCTTCTCCCTGCCGTGAATTGAAGCGCGATATAACTACATCAGTATACATGTCACAAACAGTACCTGGCAAGAGTAGCACGTGTTCACGTTTCACACTGCATGTTACTGCTGCAACTCACTCCTCCAGGTCGCGGTTGTAGCGCCGCTTCATGAGGGGGATGCCAACAATGCCACCGATGACCGCAATACCACCAGCGCAGGCGGCGGCAATCCAGGCGGCGGCGTTGGTCAGGTCAGTGTAGTCCTTGTAGGGCTCGCCCGGGGGCAGGGGGTAGGGGTTGACCTTCTTGGTGCAGTGGGTAGAGTACTTTGTGACGGGCGGCCAGCGCTTCTCCATGTCCTTCTTGGCACCCTGCAGGCATGAAAGTAGTAGATATATGTGTTCATAAACCCTGCACAGGTACCTATTC
This sequence comes from Chlamydomonas asymmetrica, assembly GCA_001662385.1. Taxonomy (NCBI): domain Eukaryota; kingdom Viridiplantae; phylum Chlorophyta; class Chlorophyceae; order Chlamydomonadales; family Chlamydomonadaceae; genus Chlamydomonas; species Chlamydomonas asymmetrica. The sequence goes on along the minus strand of BDDA01001762.1, from coordinate 5,268 downwards.
ATCTCCTGCCTGTCAGTACTGTCAGATATAGCACACACATAGCGCATAACATCTCCCACCTTGCCGAGTACGAAGAAAAGGTTGATGAAGAAGGTCAGCAGCAGCAGGATGGGTAGTAGGTAAAAGCTCAGGTTGGTGGAGTTCTTGCGCCGCAGAATGGCTACCCGGTTGAGGCAGAAAATGATTGACGACAGGATGCCAGCCATAAGTGGAGAAATGAACCTGAAACACATACACCACATCATATCCAGTTGTGTGACGTTTATTTGTGCACTACACACATAATTCAGTGGGTCTGCCAGCCTGCCTGAGAGCAAGCCTCACCATGACAGCGCCACTGGCAGGAAGCCAGCACTCCAGGGAAAGTCGGGACGGCAATCGTTCCACTTCACAGCGTCCGCCCCTCCGTACACCAGGGCAAAGCCCATGATGGATCCAATGATCGAGTGGGTGGTAGACACGGCGAGGCAAGCGTACGTTGCCAGGAAGATCCAGATACTGGCAGAAGTTAACGCGCAGAGCATGCCGTACATGTAAATCTCGGGGGCCTGCATGGCAGCACAACAGTGAACAAAGGTTAAAATGCATCAGGGTATGGGTGATGACCGTGGCACAACTAGGCACAAGGCAACAAGCAGCTAGGCACAAGGCAGCAACCAGCTAGGCACAAGGCAGCAACCAGCTAGGCACAAGGCAACAACCAGTTGCACACGCAGAGTATCAGGGAAAACTGGATCCACCACCCCGCTAACCCCGCGTGTGCAAAACCACTGTACTCACATTGTTGAACTGATCCACGCGAGCAATATCTGTAGCGATTGTCTTTGTCACTTCTCCTCCCAGCACCAAAGCTCCAACAAACTCAAAAATGCCTGCTATAACCACTGCCTGCCACAACTTCAGGGTCTTGGACCCCACGCTGGTAGCAAAAGCGTTAGCGACGTCATTAGCTCCGATGCCCCAAGCCACTGCAAAGTAGGTGCATTGTTTCTGGGTTAATACACTGGCTTGCACGTAACAGAGGGAGGCTAGGGTTCATAGTCGAAACCATCCACGTACATCATCGAGACCAAGCCTGTCTTGCTTGCAGCAACAAAGTGACAATTGCAACTTGCGTGTTTATAACGTTTTGCACTTACTGAAGAAGGCAGCAAGTCCAGCACAGACGACGATCCACTCGCTGCAGGCCAGTGTCAAGGCGACATAGGGACAATCAGTCAGGCAACACATATTAAGCGCACGACACAGCAAAAGACGTTGCACACAGCAGTGTAGGCTATGCAAATGTGTAGCCTCCAGGTCGTGCGCACAAGCCTTGCGAATGTGCAAGCTCAGCCTGTGAGTGGATTGAGTCTGACTGCCTTTCTCTGACGCCGTCCCTAGACGTGTGACTCGTCGACTCACTAGTTCTTCCACACCCTGCGCAGCGAGCATGAGCGGGCGGGGAGCGGTCAGGATTCTCGCTGGCAGGTTCTCGCTTGACGTGTCAACAACATCAGCAGGACGTCCTGCCAAACACTTGACACTTGAGTGCCAGCAGGGCTCTCACCCTTGCGATAAGTCCCCTGATACATCTTGCGATGGTGGAGGCGGCCTGCAGGCAGAAACCGACACAGCTGGGTTAGCCATTCACCGCAGCTGGCGTTGCGCCCTGCCAAAGCAGTGATGACCATTGCGAATGCACAGTGAAGAGCCCCGAGAGCAAAGGTGGTCACTGTCAAAGATAAACGGGCGCCTTGAGCTTACAGCGTGGGGTTGTAGTTCGACATGGCGACCAGCAGAGGACACCTCTGGCGAACTGGATGAGGATGGCAGGTGAACGAGCGAGCTTGCTTGCACCGACGGATGACAGTGCGTGGTGTATGGGCACGGCGTAGAGCCGTGTCGTTGTTGTTGTTGTTGCCCTCTAGCAGGGCTGTTGTGTGGCAATAGTGCGATGCAGTCGGCGATAGGCACTATATACGGAAAGTTGAAGGTGGTCCCCGTGCTCAAAATGGAATCATTCCATGGTATTTTGCAGGAGTGCAGAGAGTGTGTCAATCAATTGATTCACTGCACAATTTGGACACTCCCCACACAAGACATACCCACAAGGCTTCATACAGTACTTGAGTGCCTTGATTTCGCAGCTGAGAGCTGACGGCAGGACGAGGAGCATTAACCTCTGACTGTGCACGGGTGAACTTGGGCGTGATAGGAAGCAAAGCGGTAGCGGTATGACGCACACTCTTGCCTGCTCAAACTACAGCAGCTCCCGGTATCCAGCATCTACCCTGGAAGCACAAGACTGTGGCCCTCAATAGGGCAACGCCAACCTGGACCGCTTTATCCATAATGCAGGACGAACCGCTCACTGAGCGTCGCCGACCTAGCTTTATGCAGGCATCACAGGTTAGTCCCTTTCTCCTTGCTGTTCCCACCTGGAAACTGTTTTTCAAAGCGTGATCATATATGGCTTTCCCTCTTTGGGGCCCAGATGTCAGAGCGTTTCACTGCTGCAATGAGTACTGCCGGCTAAACCGGCTACGTCGCATACCTCAAGCACCCTCCCACAGCCGGCCCTGGGCCACAAGTCCGTGCAGGCTTGCACCTTGGGATAAGTACAATTTCACCTGGTGATGGAAACCGTGTTTGTGTCCCTGGCACAGGTGAAATCTGTTGTGAGCCGCCCCTGTTTTGGGGCATATTCCTGTCCGCGCTTCGCTAGCTCCACCAACTAAACAAACCAGAAGCACAGGTTGTGCCACCAGACTGCTGATGTAGGTGGTAGAGGTCTGACCTTGAGCAACGTAGGTGCTCTCCGTGTTAGTTACTCAACACGGCACACAGTCTGAGTTCATACGAGTGATCACACCAAGCAAGTGCAAAGGCCTGTTCGTCCTGGCCGGCCTGTGGGGCGGCTACTTTGTATTGCTGACCACTTTTCCTCCCTCAATGTTCGGTGTGCACTGTTACTTTCGTTTAAGCAGTTCTTGATAGGGTTCATGAGCAAGCGTGTGAGCAACGCTCCTTCTGGTGTGCGTGCGGCTTGCTTAGCGTTGCTTCATGCACCTGCGGTTCAGAGACACAGGCCTAAGGCAAAGGTGTTCCATTCAGTTGCCTGTGTCCAGGTTATGAAGGGTGGGCGCACACCAATACGAGCCCGCGCGCCGGGCCCGCTTCGCTGTGGACGACGTGGAATGAAGCAAGGAAGGCCTGCTGATACAGCCAAAGCCCTGCCCAAGCCAGCATGGTGAGGATGTTGCGGGCTTGGGTTCCCGTGCGTGTCATTGTATCCACCTGTGACCACCAGCATCCAGTAGTTGCACGCTATGCACGCGGCGGGCTGGCATGATGGGCCACCTGCTGGCAGCCTTGTAAGCCTTGCGTCAGCGAGGCGGCTGCTCCTCCAACATATTCCAAGACATGTGCACCTTCCTTGGTGAATTAGGCTGTATGTGGGTGCTGGCGACCTGCGTCTCGGGTGTGTCATGGCTTCCTGCACTACCTCATCCCAACAGCATCGTTGACGGCATCATTCACTTGTGCAGCGCGCAAGCATTTTGCGCACTTCCATGTGCATGCGCATGTTCAGAGCCGCTGCCTGGACTGACTTGCATGTGCCTGTTGGTTGCTACGCTGCTCTTTGGTCTGGAGTACGTGCGTGGTGAACTGCGAGGTATTGGCTGCTGAGTGCCACCTGCATGTCCTCGAGCACTGCTGTTTGCGTTGGTGCGGCCTGGATTGACAGGCACGTCCAACCCAACTCAAGTGCACTTGGCGGCAGTCCGCCCTACCAGTGAAGAGACTTGCCTGAGCGTTGCTACGCCGCTGAAGCACAAGCTGCGTTCCAATGTGAGTGTGGCCATGCGGGTCTACCTGGATAAGTGGGTTGTGGCTCGCGCACATCGTTATGCCCCTCCATGCCAACTGCGTGTTGTGGTGGCATCGAATGCGCACGCACAGTCGCACACATGCATACCTTCATACCTGATGGAGTGCTGGTGAGGTATGCGCATGGCTGCACATACAGCGGTGGGAGGGCACTGTGCCCAGCATGCCAGGCAATCGTAATGTCGGAGCGCCGTTCACGCCTAGAGGCCCCCGCCCCCGCCAGCCAGCCCCCCCTCCCCCCCCCGGGGTTCCAACATGCACTCAAGAGGCTGTACTGCTCGCTCAGGTCCTGGGCATTCGTGGGAAGCAGCAAGGGTGCATTTGGGTCCGTACTGAGACCTGAACTGAAGGGATATATAGCAAAATGGTAGCGAAAACGTGGGGTCTGGTCGGTTCGCCAGGGGCGGGGATGGATGGGGGGCGGGGGTGGAGATACACAGGGGAAGCGAGGCGTGGCGGGAGCAATAGAGGGTTGAATTGATTCCCATTATTCACATGCTTCCATGCATTGTGCATTTGCGTGTACATTGTGACTGCCTGACGATGGGAAGGTGGCTGGGTTGACCAGGCGGCTGCGCAAGTAGACAATACGATGGGCTGATAGTATAGTCTCAGACTGTGGATGCAGCTATCACGGACGGTAAGTGTTAGTGCGCGTGCTGATCCAGCGGCCTGGCTGAAGCGGTAGCTGTGAGAGCTCAGTGTCGCTGGAAGCTGCACAGCACTCCAGGCTGGAACGCAGTGCAAGCTCACATGAGCAGGGCAACGCAGAGCAAGCGCAAACCCGTTAACATGCTAAACTAAGCAAGGACAGCAAGCGCAGTGCGGCAACAGACAGCACTTTGGCTTGTGCAGCAGTAAGCCCCATGGACCAGGGGCAGTAGCAGTGTCCATCAGGGTTGGTTGTCCAGGGTCGGGGTGAACAGCCAAGAAGGGACAGGGTCACGCGTGTGTTCAGCTGCTGACCTGAGGTGTGCAGAGCATGAGGAATGGCAGGCTAGCTGAGAGGAAGAGCAGCAACTGGCAAGGCAGATTTGCAGTGCCATGTGCATGCATAGGTGCCTTGCACACCAAGAATGCCGGCAGCCCGAGACGCTGTGTGTTGGGACAGAGGCCCCAGAAGCTCCCGGCCTGCCGCCTGTAGGCCGCCGCGTGTCTATAGTGTCTAACGCACCGTCTAGCGTTTGCCGCTGGGTGACGGGGTGAGCGATGTGATGTGCTGGTTTCGCACAAGCTGCTGGAAAGGAATGAGCAAAGTATAGGGGTGGGCGTGAAAGGGCCAAAAAGGCTTGTTCTAGTATCTGGTGTTTTGTCAGGGGCGTGCGGCATGGCGCATGCCCCCCCCCCAAATCAATTCCCTTGATGCACTCATCCACTCGCCCCATCAGCACATAC
>BDDA01001760.1:2088-12507 GCA_001662385.1 Chlamydomonas asymmetrica | reverse complement strand
TGTTGCCTGTTTGCTTGACTCGCTCCTGCGAGAGTTCTATGTCCTCATCTGAGGGGAGTGTCGGCCTTGGCTAGAAAGCTCCTAATGTAAATCTAAATCTAAATCTAAATCTCAGACCGGTCAGCACAGAATGCTTTCCCCATGCTTGGTGATGCCGCGGCGTACCTGACGGTCCAGCGGTCCGGTCCATCGGGTGCATCCAATACACCCACTACGCCCTCTGCACCGTAGTCGGCGTACTGCTGCAGCTGCGCTGCGGCTCCAGCACCGGCCGGCGGAGCGGCCGCAGCATCTGCAAGGCGCGCACGTTGCGCATATGAACGCCCACAAGACACAATTAGCGACTGTCTGCAGGTCCCAACAGCAGTTGAAACCGCGATGGGTTTTACACAATATGCAAGCCGTCCACCTGGCCATCCACCAGGAAAAGCAAACTGAGCAGTCATCATGGTGAGACTCAAAGCAAGGTTTCGCAGGTCTGCAGGGGGACGACGCGTTGTGTGAGTTATGTGGGCCGTCATCCAGGGGAAGTTCTGAATTCAGCTAGAAAGCTCCAAGCGTAACCAGCGTAACCAGTCAACCCCTATCGTATGATGTCAGGGTTTTTCATTGGGAATGACCATATACATCGGCACATGCTCAATTACGGTGCTGGCAGCGCAGATGCATACCGAGAGGATCAGCGTTCCCTGACGAACCTGCAGGCGGTACGCCCGGCACGGCAGCTGCGGCGGAGGAGGTGGGCCAGGAGGGGCCGCGCACGACGAGCGCCCCGCGCGCTGCCGTCAGCGGCGTCACGGGCGCGCCGGGCGTAACGGGCGGCTGGAAGTCCGGCCGGACCAGCTTGGTGGTCTCTACGGCCCGCGCCTTGCGCACCTGGAGGACCACACACATGTCACATCAGACCCTTGTTCGTTGCGGCAGCCGCCAAACCAGCCCAGAACACTGGCTCGCCATCATGAGGTGCAGTCTGTATTCTTATGCATACGTATATGCACACTGCAAGACCCCACGGGAATCACTCTGCATAGCCCCATGGGCACCTCTTTCTGGCACACACGCACAGAGGCAATGATGCCACCCGACCAATCCGCATAACTGCAAGACCCCACGGGAATCACTCTGCATAGCCCCATGGGCACCTCTTTCTGGCACACACGCACAGAGGCAATGATGCCACCCGACCAATCCGCATGCGGCGGTGCGGGCGATACATTCTGGCATAGACGACACATCCACCAACATGCATGACCAAAAGGTTGGGCATGAAACACATGATCAACGTGAGCAATAGTCAATAGCACTGCAGTGCTTCACCACAGCGGGTGCCTATGCCTCGGGTGACCATCGTGGACGCGTGGCAACGACAAGGTGCTTTTACGTGCAGCACACGCGCACAGCGGAGGAGGCCAGCGCTACTGTGCCGCCAACGCGCACCTGGCCTGCTGTGCACGGCACCAGCCGGTCGCTCTCCAGGTCGCGCACCAGGTACACCTGCGCGTTGCCGCTGGGGCCGCGGTCCTCCACCACCACTCCCGCAAAGCGCCGCCCGCGCGCAAATGGCCCCCGCGCTGTCGAGTCGCTGCCGTCCATGACGTCATACGTGACCAGCGAGCCCAGCGTGGCGCGCTGGAGGGCCTCCACCGCACGCGCTCGCCGTTCCGCACTCATGGCGGCCTCCACCTCGCGCTGCACACGTACAGGTACGATGGGTGTGATGGCGGGCAGCAAACAACCACACATGGGGTTGGGATTGACTTGACCTCACTTGGCCAACCACATAGGATTGCATGGCTTGATTGCTGCACCCAGTCATTACAATGTCAAGGTGCATTACTGGGACTTCATCCACAGTGTGGATTCCACACCCTACCCATATGCTTGGGACATCGCTGGTCGTTTGTCTACAGCAGCAAGTGCAAGTGCAAGTGCAAGCGGGCGGCACAAGGTGGCTATGTGTGGAGCATTCCACAGGCTGCAATCTAGGTCGTGGCTGGGATTCCACACTGTTTATAACCACCATACGCCTGGTTTATCATGCCGGACGTTTGTGCACATGCAGGCTCAAATGTGTAGGCCGTGCACACGATGTGGGTCAGCCACCCTAAACCACTAGCCCACCATTAAATCCTAGGCCCGTCCCTTAATCATCAACCTCCTGGCAGCTGCGCACTTGCGGCCCACCTGTGCTTCCTGTAGCTCCTGCAGCTGCTCGTGGCGCCGCAACGCCTGCGGCACCGCCGCCAGGCAGCGCACCAGGCGCGCGCCCTCAAAGCGGCTCAGCCCTGATCCGGCGCTGCCCTGTGACCCGCCTTCAAGCAGCTCCTGCAGCATGTCCAGCTGCTGCAAGTCCGAGATGCCGAGATCCGCCACCTGCAGGGCCGTATGTACACCCATGAATGTTTAGCGGCGGCGACTAGATCGCTTGCGCACAGCGCGTTTGACGTCATGGACTGAACACACTATCAATATCTTAATCTCTCAAAACGGCATCTTTACCACGGTACACCTTTGACGTGCAGGCATGCAGCTGTCCTCGCAAGCAGCCCAGCGTAAGGTTTAGCACAACGGGTGGAAGATGGCAAGTTTAGCACAACGGAGCTCGACACGCCACTGCTGACGGGCATGTCGCATCTCCGTTTACGCTGCCTCGTGCACCCACCTGTGCTATGAGCTTTGCCAGAGCAAAGCGCTGCAGCATCGCCTGGACAGCCTGGGTGCCCTCCAGCTTTGCAGGATCCGACACGCTAGCTGCGTTGACCACAGCGGGCGCGTTGTCCGCACAGGCGGTCGAGGCCGGCAAGGGAAGGTCAGAATCCACAAAGTGTTCCATCACAGGCGCCAGCAGGTCCGGATCGAGATCGTGTACTGCGAGATCCTCCGCGGTGACGTCTGCTAACTCGCGCACGTCGTGCACGCCGAGCAGAACGCACACGGGCAGCACGAGGTGCGGCAGGCCACGCGCGAGCAGCCAATCCGCTGCGGGATGCACTCCCGCCAGCGCCGGAGGCAGGCGCGTGTCTGATGCGAGCTCGTGAGCGTCTGACGCGTCGATCCACTGGACGTTCCCGCCACCGGCGTGTTTCAGGCCAACCAGGTGGGGGAACCTGCAATCAAAAAGGCCAAGCCATACGACCGGCAAAGTGCGCCATAAACATGTAATTTGCTCTTGTTACTAGGATAGGTGTTAGCCTCTACCGTTACCTTTGCCACAGGCCGAGTAAAACGTCAAAGAGCCAGATCGTCGCATCGACGCAGCACATCCTCATGCCATGCATTGATGCATATGAGTTAAAAGTGCATGAGTGAATGGTGTTGGTGTAAGACAGGCTAGGGAGCAAGCATACCGTTGTGGGCCAGCACGGTAATGCACATGCAGGGCGGCAGTCAGGCGTGCTTCAAGAGCATCAATTTGACTGCGAGCATGCCCTTCACATGCTTCAAACGGAAAGCCACTTACGTGTCGTCCGGCACATCGGTGAAGACCAGCCCAGTGGGGCGGTGGTGAAGGAACGGCACACGCCTCAGCTTGATTGGGTGCAGGTTCCAAGGCTGATCTGGGTCATCCGCCTCGTCTGCCTCGTCAGCACCCACGGCATCCTCCTCCTCCTCCTCCTCGCGATGTCCATCTTGCCATGCGGGTTGGTGGCCCTTGAGCTGTTTGCGGCTGCCAGCCCTGGCGGCGCCGTGTTGCTTCCAGGACCTGGCTGTTGCTGCTCCGTTGGCAGGCGATGCGTTGGCGCGTTGGGCCGCCCTCGAAAGCGGGCCCGCGGCCCGGGGCCCTGCTGGAGCGTGGCCAGGGCCAGCGGCGGCTGAACCATCGTCCTCAAAGCCATCATCGTCACCGTACGCATCATCCACTGGCACTCCCTGTGCATGAAAACATCAAATATCATGCAATGAACATGCAAGGCTCCCATTGCAGTGCATCCTGCAACAACGTGCCCCTGCATCCGCTGACTTTTGCACAGACACACACAGGGCCGTGGCCTGGATGCCAGATTCCTGCAATAGTGCAATGCTGCCCCGGGGTTGCTGCTGCCTGCTGACGCCTGTGCACACACACATGGGTTGACAGCTGGTTGTCCCATGTTGCAGCGTGCTCAGCTCTCACCTGTGGGTATGCAGTCCTGGCCATGATTTCATCTCCCACTACCTGCCGAGCTCCATAAGTGGCAGCGCCGCCCCGCACCGAAACCTGGCGCTGCTGCTGCTGATGTGGAAAATGATCGCTGGGCGTTGTGGGCTCCGAACCGTCCCCGCCTGTGAGCAAGTCCTGTGCAGTTGAATGAATGCACACATCGTTATGATGTTGGGCCAAGTGACCCCTCAACACAAAGAGGGTGAATAGTGCAGAGGGTGTGACGTGTGTGCACTGGCAGCAGCCGCAGTCGCGTGCCCAGAAGCATCGAGTGCCAACACATGTCACTGCGTCCTTTGGCAGAATTCCCTGTGCATAACCTGCAGCACTGACGCATGATGAGTTGCCCAGCGTGCATACGCTGTTGATGTGAGCCACTCAGGCACAGCAATCTGCCAGTGGAGTTTGCCTGTGCAAAGCATACCGGCATGCGGAAGCATGTGTGCCGGAAAGGGCACGCCGGCGTCTAACCTGGTAGTCCGCAACACTGCCGGAGAATTGCGCTGCAGGTTTGCCACCACGTGAGAGAGCGCTGTTGACCCGGCTGCCGCCAATGGCGGCAAAGTGTGCACGTGCGGCTGCCCCGTTGATCGCATCAGCAGCTTGCGGCGTGCCGCTGTAGCCGCTGTCGGCGCGTGGCGCCCCCCTCAAGGCCGCCACAGCAGACGTCACGCGGCTGCCGTGCTGCCCGGTGGCTGGGCGCAACGGGAACTGCGTGTCACGCCCGTTCACGATCGAGAGCAGCTGCGTGGCGGCTGCGGTGGAGGGTATGGGGCTGATGGCCGGCAACGCGTGCTTACTCATCTGCGCGGCAAGCGCGGTGACGAACTCGCGGTCCGTGGGGTCTGCGACGAGCGCGGGCTTGGCGCCATGCTGCAGCAGCACGCGGCACGCGGCGTCCTTGCGGCCTAGGGCCGCCACGCTCAGCGGTGTCTCACCTGCGGTGGTAATGTTGCGCTTTAGGTCCAGAGCGGGGGCCGACGCGTCAGCGTGACACCCACGGCGTCACGTCGATGCTGACACATGTGCAAGCATGCATGCGCGCTGGGGGCGGTGGTGCAGGATTGGTGGTGTGCACAGGCGCTGGGATGCTGTGAGCTTATGCTGGTGGCGCCAACTTAACAAAGCTTTTAACGATTACGAGGAGGCATGTGCACCGCTGCCGCCCTTCAAACCGCTCCCACCCGGACCCCTCCCACCGATGACTCGACATATAGAGATACGAGGGCGAACGCACAGCATCACAAGTGCCAGCTCTACTGCCTAAGCACGTGCACCACACAAGAGCAGCGTGAGACAACACATTGGTTTATGTCCTCACTCTGCTGTGCGTGCATGCAGCGCACCTGCCAGGTCTTTCGTGTCGGCCAGATGCGCATCACGCAAGATAGCGCTTAATGCATCTGGCTGCCCCGAGAAAGCTGCATAGTGACAAGGAGTCCAGCCTCGTCGGTCCTGGACGGTGGAGTGTGCACCGTGCCACAGGAGGAGCCTGCATATGTCGGCGTTGCCCTTGTGCGCTGCAAGGTGCAGCGCGGTCTCCTTCTTGCTGCCTCGTTTGTTGACCGACCCACCACAAGTCAAAAGTATCTCGCAAACACCCAGGTGTCCATTGAAAGCGGCTGCCATAAGTGCAGTCTGCAGTTCTCGAAAAGCAAGCAGATGGGGTTATAGAACGTGCACCAGAGCAACAACACAAAAAGCGTTACAGCATACTGAATTTCGTTTATTTGCGTAGGCTGATAAGGTGGTGCGGCAAGGGAGGAGGGAGGAAGCCGCTGCAAGCATTACGCTTGCACACGAGGACCGAACGCAAAACATATGACCAGTAATGCTTTGCACTCATCACGAGCGTAATGTGTTGCACGTTATGAACTCCTGGCGATGCCCAATCGTCCTTCTTATTCACCTGTCCATTTGCTGCCGCCGTGTCAATTTGCGTCGCATCTGCAGCCACGATACGGGTGACCGCCTCCTCGTCTCCTTTTGCAGCTGCGCTGACCAGTGGTAGCACCATCCTGCTCATATTTGCCTTTGCTGCCCCTGTCTGCGCCACCGGTCATCAAGCCAGGACAAGCATTCACTCAACCGTGCGGCGTTGAATCAGCCCAGCTTATGAGAAGGCCTCATTGGTAACAAACGCACAGTATTTTCATCATTTGCTTCATCTATGTAAGAGTGTGTCATAGCTAGGGGCCTCCAAGTGTTATGTGTCGTGAACGTCGTACTGCATGTACGGGGCAGGGCCAACCGCTGATGTCAGGGACAAAAAACTAAGCATTATAACACTCAATATCCCACTGTTAACTCGTGGCCCTTGAAACTCTGCATGTGTCTGTGCTTGTACGTAACTATATATGTAGTCAGAGTGCGGCCACGCTAGCCGCGCAAGCCGAAGAGCACTCCGGCCACGATACGCACCACAGCTGTGTGTGTGAAGTGCCTGTCGATTGGGAACGAGAAGGGTCCATTATGGAATGCTCACATGCAGCATTTGCTGGCCTGGTTCCTGGAGGAGGGTTGCGATTTGCGAGGACGATACAGCCGGGACCAGTGCTGGACGACCGGACAAAGTAAATTGTGCACAGGCAACGACAGTATGCTCGAAGGCCTAACCACTGTCACTGCAAAGGGAGGCACATCGAGACAGCATGGTCAGCATGCTTTGTGTATTAAACCAAGCGCCCACAGCCAGACCTGAAACAAACGCTGCTGGGTGCCTCCGCAAGTCTGGCAGGCTACACAAGGTCGCCACTCCAACCCACGGCCAATCTGTTGGTGGGTTGCACTCACCGCGGGTTGCACAGCGAAGTACCATCACTTCATCACTTGAGTATGCATCGCGAGCAATCAGCCGACCTAGGCTCCGACCGGCACATAGACGCACCACGCACGCACACACGGATTTCCAATTGGCGGTAGGTGTGCTGAAGGGGCGGTTCACAACACTGCTTGCAATGCGCTCAGAAAGCAGGCTAGACCCTGCCACTCCGTGGCCCAGATATGCTGCATGTATTGCATAGCTGCATATACCAAACGGATGCAGATGGTGCAAGCCATGGCCCCCATCAATCTGTGAGGTGCAACCTTGGCCAACATCTATTGGCGGAAACGACTGGGGGTTGTCCATGTATGATGCACGGTAGGAGGGGGGCGGGGGGGGGGGTCCCCAGGCCATCCACCTTCTGGCGCTGACTCACTGGTATTGCGTGGTGCAAGCACAGCCCACTGCGACCATGCAGCAAGAATCCAGAATGGAACATGACCATCTGCATTACCGTGGTCTGTAGCAGGGATTGCTGAAACCATGAGTAAGCACGGCATGCAGTACAGCATTCGGTTGATCCACGCATGGAGGTGGGCACAGGCACCGCCCACAGGCAGAATGCGCATGGCGCCAGAGGACAAGAGAGGGCTGCACCGCAGGCATCCGAAAGCCTGAGCTGTCTGCCGCTGAAAAGGCCTCAGCCTTCTACAGCTGCATACCCCTTACTTCGCGTCATGGTCAAGGTAGTATGGGCGTGTGAATATCCCCGGCGGCATTAGGGTGGCGGCCTGCTATATGCGCTACGGGCAAGGCTGGTGGGGGCGGGAATCACGGGTGTAGCGGCCATCCAGTGGCGGGCAGAAGGTCGGTTGTCGATTTCTCAATACACGCTGCATGCGGTGGAAGGATCGCCAGCGATTTGGCCCTTGCGCACAATGTCAATGTGTCTCAGCAGCGGTGGAGCATCGTGTGAAATTATGGGGTGCGTGCGCTGATGCATGCGGGTCATCCACAGGCCGTTCTGCAGTCTGCACGGACACACAGCAGGCGCAACACGAACAGAATGCCGCCAGACTACCGGTATCCAAACGTGGCCAACCAGACACAACACGTCGGCACGCTGGCTCAATCGGTAAACCCACACACAGGTAGGACAGCCAGTGAGGGAACCGAACCAGCACCGAGCGAGCAGCAAACCAGCAGCGTCGAGCAACTAGGGAAGGCAAGCAGCCTGCTGCTACCTGCGATAGGTTTGTAGAATGCGGCAGACCCCACAGGTGCGCGGAGCTTTCTGTATAACGGCAGTCTGAGGACCATGAAATACGCAAGGGGCAGCGGGGGAGAACTCACCCATCAAACGGCTGGTGGATGCCCTGCATCACTTGCCACAGCCGACAGTGCAAAACCTTATGCAGTGGGTGCCCTACGCATGCACCTTGATGGGCCAACGCGCTGCTAGGGGCCGGCCAGATGCTGGCCTGTGGGAGATGCAGCTGCAGCTCGCCTGGCTTAAGAAGTACTGAACTGTCCAGACCAATAGACCATGCAATGCAGGATGCCATCACCTTCAAGTTGCGCAGGCGAGTGAAGTCAGGGGAGCGCCGCCTGCCACACCTGCCTAACCCATCTGCTGGGGGCCTTCACCTCATCGAGGCATTCGGCTTGCAGAGCACGTTCAAGCGGCTGCTGCCTGCAGAGTGGGGCATGCTGGTGCGGGACACCCGCAGTGCCTGCAGCCCCCGCATGGCACGCAGCCCTGCACATGGGACGCGTAGCGGCAGATACTCATCAGCTGCATGCGGTTCGAGCATCCCGGCCTGGATCAGCCGCGTGCGTGCGCTGCACACAATCTCCATCCAGCAACATCCATGCAGGTGAGACGCTAGCCGCCAGAGCCGTGCACAGCACATACACAGCTTTGCCAGAGCCAAGCAGGGGACACACGCACGCAGAATGACACCATGCCATCAGCCCTCAAGCAATGCTCCAGCAATGCTCAAGCAAGTGCGGTGGCTGTCGTGGGAGGATAAGCACAAGGAGTTGTACTGGGCTGCTGGCCACAGCTGGCCTTGCCATGCATAAAAATGCCAGATACACACGTGGTGGCCCAGCGTCAGCATGTCTGTGCAGCGCCGGGCGCCCGGGCACGTCAGCTGGGTAACACCTCTTGGAGTGCAGTGTTATGTTATGCTGCCGTGCTTTATAGCATCTATCTCTTGTAATCATACATACAGCCCCAAATGCATTTGACATGACAGCAGGCTGGCAGCACAGTATTGGATTAACAGGTAAGGCAAACGGTGAAACAGTCGATTTGGTTTCATCGCTTGCCGCTTTGTTCAGCCTTTGAAAGGCTTTGTTCAGGCTTTGAAAGGAACTCAGTCAGCGCACGGTGTGTCGGTGCGCCTGCGTGGACTGTGCTGTGGTGCATTTTGAGGCAGGCGGCAACGCGTGCACCTGGTTGCAACCACGTGCCCGCCTTACGTGCGTCAAGGTGTGTTCCCGCTCGAAATTCCCCTCTCGTAAGCCTTCTGCGGTTCCTGGCACTGCGATGGCCGTACAAGCGAAGCGCACGACCGCATTGCTGCTCATCGGATGTGTACAGCTACTGGGCTTTGTACAGCTACTGGGTTTAGTACTAGTGCCGCGTTTAATTAGTTTAATGCATGCACCTCCCCGGTGTGCGCGGACGCTTCAGGTTCTCACGCACGTGTATCGATGCGACATCCATCGTTCATCACCAAGCGCATAATGTCTTGATGAGTTGGTGAACAGTTGGTTGTCATTTTCCATGCCGTGCTGTTGCACAGGCGCTTGTTGCCAAGGTGGTGGACAGGAGCTCAACGCTCGCTGCGGGAGTAAGAGGGCATCGTTATGCGGCCTCCCTCTCACCTAGGTGTGTATGTGCCATGTCGGCGCTGTGCTCCGCTCCTCGCAGCCATGCCGCCAAAACAGCTGCAGTGCAACAACGCGCATCAGAGCGCATCAGAGCGAGTCAGAGCGCAACAGAGCTGTATTGTTGCATGTGAGCTGGTCGCCAACTGTGCAAATGCAGCTGTGGATATTATTGTTTGCGCAACACCGCGCTCCCACCAGCCGATCGCGGGTATAGGCACAACTTATGGATGCCACGCAGAGGAAGCCCGTCATGAAAACGGTGCCACAGTACAGAGAAGGTTCACACCATGCAAGTTGTGCACTTAATGCACTACGGCAGTGGTGGTTGGGCGCTTCCAATGCTGAAGCGCGTTGCGTGAGTCCCCCCCCCTACGTGAGTCCCCCCCCCTAGTTCTAGGGGTAGCAGGGTAGTAGCTATGCCTGAGAGCATAGCTGTCTACCTGCTGCACGCTGAGGGCTAGACTAGCTGTGCGTAGCCAGCTAGCACTGCATGAGAAAGAGGTAGCTGGCTATGCGGCAGGGGTTAGCTGACGCCTGTGACCCCCTAGCCACACCACCATCGCACGTTGTAGCAGCGGCAGCGCTTGTGCTTACCGTGGTGTACACGGATGCT
>BDDA01001757.1:0-12545 GCA_001662385.1 Chlamydomonas asymmetrica | reverse complement strand
ACCTTGATGTTGGTCGGTCAATGATGTTCAAGCAGTGACTATAGTCAGTGTATGTTAATAGTCACCTCATGACCATTCCTTACCAGGAGACCTTGTTGGTTTAAAAGCCCCGAGCAAGCTGATCAACGAGGTGAAACCCATATTAACTGAATCTCACTTAGGATAACCACTCGTGAAACGCTGTCGCGCACCACCGACGCCATGGGTGGTGCTATTTTTGCAGTGGTGTGCCTGCTGGCGCTGTTGGGCGCACAACAAGGTGAGTGGAAATCATACCGAAGCCAATGTGCCGTATGTTTGGACTTTATCGTATATGTCCATTTGGAAAGGGCGCGCTGGGCAGTATCACTGCCTCCTTCAAGAGCAAGTCCATCCGTGCAAGTGCAAAGCCGTTGACCAAACTCGGCACGAATGCCTACTGCGAGCTCCATCAAGTTCGCGTTTGAAACACATAGTTTGCTGCGCTCTAAATTTGTGCAAGGAGCTATAACCGAACATTTCGCCCGGTCGGCTGGCCTCCCCCTTTATTTCCTGCAGCGGTGGCACAAATGAAGGCCCTCAACCAGAGCTACGGTAAGCCTTTGGAAACGCTTCAGCAGCAAGCTCTTTGAACATTCAGTGGTTCATTACGTCCACTGGTTGACCTGGGGCTGCTAGGCTCACTGCTAGGCTGAGGCTACCCTCCCGAACTGATCAAATTGTGTGAGGAACAAGTAAAGCGAGACCGCGCCGCCACAACTTTTACGCACTGCCCCTTGGTAATCCACGCACACGCACTGGCTATACCTGCACGGGAATCCATTCCTGGCTGAAAACTCAGCAGATTGCTGAGTATTTCTGCTGCTGTCACCCCGCTGTCAATTTCACAAGCGCAGCTATGCTCGGCACTCATGCCAGTATACAGCAAGCCCAATTCCTGCTGGAAACGTGAACAGCCATCTGCAAGTATCAGCAGTGCCGCAGTGACAGCCACATTCTTCCTGTCGGCCATCACAAACTGCGTGTGGCTGCACACTCAGTAGTAGCTTGCGTCATTGCGCCCGACAACCCTAGTGCTGTTGCCCACCGCCACGGCTTTGTTGTGTAGGCACGGTGGCACAAACGGTGGCGCAGGTCCTCAACCCTTGCCCAACGTAAGTATCGACACATATATGTACAGCTCACTCTGAGTCTGAATGGGAAATCGCACGCACCCCGTCGATCCAGTACTTGTCGCTGGTCCAATCATCCTCGTCAGTGTCGCTGCTGCTGCTGCTTTTAAGCAAACACGACTGAGGATGCGTGGTTGTGCCTTGTCAACTACAGGGCCAACATCACCTTCCCTGTTGTTGAGACCACGATCAGCACAGTGCACGCAGTGAGTGGATGCTGCTGCGTGGATCAGCGTGCAGGCCTGCACGCCCTTCGGACCCCTCACCCTCACACCCAACTACGCATGTGCTTCATCTCAATTTGCCTGCTGGGTGGCAAACACTGATGATGCACATACTGTGCGCCTTGACACATCGCACAAATCGCGTTGTACGATATGTCAAGTGTGACCATCTGACTGCGACGCACTGCTTTTGCTGTCAGCAAGCAAAACCGTCTACACAACGCTTCACTGAGTGGCTGGTCTCATGGCTCCCTCCCTGCTGGTGCCCAAGCGTATGCCATAATGTGCCCATGTGACGAATGCAGGCATTCAAGTCCGGCAAGCTGACATGCACGCAGCTGATCAAGGCATACATCCAGGTGTGTGTGCGGTATACTGGTATGGGACCGAAGCATTGCAATCACCTGTCAACTTGTGCAACTGCATAGCTCAAAGCGTGTGCCTGGGTGCATGCACTCGGGTTGGGTGTGCATGTGGGCGATCGAGGTGGGGTAGGGACGTAGAGTGAGTGCAAGGTGGGGACGGAGGCCAGGGGTGAAGGAGGATGCGCAGCAATTGCGTTTGGGTTTTACGCTTGGCTACTCAGCTTTCTTTGGTGGTTCCTGCTTTGAGCCTTTGACTACCTGCAACCTGATCACGTGTGCACGCATGGCTTGCTTGCGGATGCTCATGCAGCGGATCGAGGCGTATGACAAGACCACGGGCTTGAACAGCGTCCAGGTGAGTGAGCGATCATGCGAGGGAGCAGGCAAGCTCCCCGCTGATGATGTCTAGGACCGCGCCATGTGTAAAGCGAGTGCAATCCAGCTGATTGCTTGCACCGATCCGCCCCTACGCCGAATGCACACAGCGCTCAACCTAGGTCAGCCGCTGGATGTGATAGCTAGGGCAGCCGCGGTACAGCCATGCAGAAGCCAGACCCCCAGCCCCATGCCCGGCTGCACATGCCCGCCTGTACATGCGCATGCAGAAAGTGAACCCCATGGCTCTCACGTACGCCGCCACCAAGGACAAGTTCCTGTTGAAGTACCGCAAGGCGCCCAAGAGGACCCCCTTCCCGCCGCTGTTCTGCGTGCCCATCATCTTCAAGGTGCGAGATGCATGCATGCTGATGAAGGAAGCATGGCGCATTGGCGCCTGGGTCTCGCTCGGTGAAGCCAGCCAGCCAGGTGCAATGTAGCGTGCCAGCTATAGCCCAGCAGGGCCACACCTGAAGACCACTAAACGTATGCAGGGGGTACCCCATGTTTGCTGGTACTACTTGGGCTTGGTGCGGTGGGTGGACAGCATCTGCTCTGGCTGGTGCATGCCGTGCTCCATCCTGGCATGCACAATCAGGAGAGCTTGCAGACCGGTAGCTGACAATCCTCACCCCAGTTGCCTCTGCAGCACTGCTGCATGGATCAGTCCGGCCCGCCTTGACAATCGCACGTGGCCTCCCTGCCTGGACAATGTGGTGATGCCAGTGCGATCGTGCATGCATGCGTACATGCGTTTGGTGCGTGCAGGACAACTTTGACGTCACGTCCACACCCTCGACCAACGGCGCCCAATGCTTCCTGGACAACTACCCAAAGCAGGACTCTACACAGGCAAGCGCCACACAACGCAGTCCAAATTGCAAGCCAGTGCTGGATGCCGTGGGGGATGCTGCAAGGGTGACTGTGCGCACAGGTTGCCACTTGCCACAGCTCGATCTGGGAGCATGCCATGGGCAGTAAGCACCAGCTGTGAGTCAATCCTGCACCCAGGGACCTGCATTCAGTACCCAACAAGCACGTGCTATTGGGGGTGTGGCATTCCGGATGATGCGGATGACCTGCATGCCGGATTGACAAGGCGGCGGATCGTGCTTGCTTGCATGCAGGTGGCCAAGCTGGTGGCTGCAGGCGCCATTGCGTTCGCTAAGGCCAACATGGCTGAGTTCGCTATGGCGGGCGGAGGCATCGTGTCTGTCGGCAGCGCGTTTGGAGTGGTGAGTGGATGACAGTAACACGCTAGCGCCTGGTCTTACTGCAAGCAAGCTAACAAGAGCCAATCAAGATGATGTCAGCTGCACTGCGCTCGCTCATGCACTCAGTAGGCTGCCACCTGTGCACCCTGCACATGTACTTGGGCCTCATCCATCACGTTATGCGGCCTCTGCCCTACCCCTGCCATGCCTGCATGCAGTACTGCACTGCGCAGCATCCTGCACTGTGCAGCATCCTGTGGGGCTGAGCCACAGGCTGTATCTCTCCGTGCAACATCCCTCTCTCCCTGCACTGCTTGCCGGTGCGCTCTGTGCATGTATGTCCGCTGTGATGCTATGACGGTGTGTCATGCGCATGTGGCGTTGCGCGTGTGACTCATGCAGGTGCGCAACCCGTACGATCTGTACCGCTGTACCGCTGGATCAAGCGGCGGTACAGGCGCCTCCGTCGCCGCCAACCTGGCCCTTATTGTGAGTCACTACATGGGGCCATGAGCGCTCCTTCCCATCACGCAGTGTATGTAACTCACAATAATATGTTATGCTGTGTGCGTTTGTATTGGTCACGCCTGCGACCACCTCGCTCAAGCGCTTACGTTTGTGCCATGTGGCTGTACCTGCCTGCCTGCTGCAGGGCTTTGGCACCGACACCTGTGTGTCGATCCGCGGCCCCGCTGCAGCGCAGTCTCTGGTAGGGCTGAGGCCCTCGCTGGGCCTGGCGTCACGCGCCGGCATCGTCCCGCTCAGGTGAGACGGGGACGGTGTCATTCCTGTCTCGGAGCACAACTGCGTGCGTGGAAACCGCTCATCGAGCCCATGTTACCGAACCACACACGCACCACACGCTGCACCCACCTACATCTGCTAGGTCAGCTTGAAGGTGCAGCACATACAAGCCAAATTGCGTCCTGCTGCATGTAAGTGGTTCAGACCTGTACGCGCGGCATCAAGGTATGCAGGCTGATGAGCCGTTACGGCTTAATGTGTATATGGTGGCCTGCAGGCTGAGCCAGGACACGGGCGGCCCGCTCGGGCGTAGCGTGGAGGACGTGGCCAAGGTGTTCAGCTTCATCACCGGCTACGACACGCGCGACCCGCAGACCAAGGTGGCGCTCACCAAGACCATCCCACCAGACTACACCAAGTTCCTGGACAAGGACGGACTCAAGGTGAGCGTCGGAGAGTCAATCAGTCAGGGTACCAATTTTTAGGTCTGACGATCCCTCTCGTCTCGGCATGCATTTGAGCCGTGGCCATCTGGCCATGTATGAGGTGGGGGAGGGGTCAGGACAACTCAGGACGGGTTAGGAGGGTTGCGCTCCGTACCCAGCTCCCCTTCCCGGCGACCTGTACGGCAGTGTGCTCCCCATCAATTGGCCACAAGAGCATGGCAACATGCGCACCAAGCATGCTGTACATCTCACACGCCCCTGCCTCCCCCTCCCTCTCACACGCCCCTCTACCTACCCCTCTGCCTGTCTACCTTCAGGGCGCCCGCATCGGCGTGTACAGGGAGTTCCTCACGCAGAACGTGGGCGTGGCGGGCCAGGAGCCCGACCCCGACTACATCGCCGCGTTTGAGAAGGCCCTGACCGACATGAAGGTGCGAGCAGAAGCACCACATACAGTGCACTGAATGGCAAAGTGGTGATGCAGGGCTGTACGGTCGTGGAGGTGTTTTGCGGGGCACCATGGAACACGAAGGGGAGGGCGCCGAGTTAGGGGGAGATTGCCACCAAGCAACGGGGGGGAGCCAGGGCGCCGAGTCAGGGTTTTAGGGCTTCGATTGTTTTTCCACTCCGCCAGTCTTGCTCGCCTGTCAGCATCGTGCGTGTGGTTGGTCCCTGCAGGCGGCTGGGGCTGAGATCTTCGACAACTTCACCCTTGCACCCGTGTACAAGCAGATGTAAGTGACTTTGGTGTGCATGGGTGTCACACTGTCACACCACGCACATGCAAGGCAATGCTCGGTTGCTTGCCCATCGTGTGCCTGCCACGCGGCGCACAAAGTGTCCCATGGTGGGAAAACCACATTCTTTAGGCTGACTAAGCTGCCTGCCTCCTTGGTGGGTTTTTAAATTACCGCCACCCTTAATGTGAGTATCACACCACTCCTGTGCGAACGCTGGCCGCAGCCTGACCTCAAGCGACCAGATCCGACAGAACGACGGCTCGCTTCGGAACGTCAGCGGCGGTCGCCAGGTGCGGGCGGCTGCATGTCTGCACTGAGACGCGTGCACTAGCGGCAGGAGAGGTGTTTGGGGGTTGAACGAGGCAGGTGCAGGTGGTGGTTGGGCTGCATTTGTAGGTTATCCAGTGATATCCGGCAGCATGTACGTGGGTGTGGGTGCGTTTCACCGACCGGTACATGACTGATCCTGTTTGTTTGGATCGGTGTTGTGTGTAATAACTAATAAGCCGTCCGGCACTGAGAGGTTGATGTCATCACAGGCAGGCCATCAACCTGTGACTGCATGTGCTGCTGGACGGCAGGTGGGCAGCGGTTTCGTGCAGTACGACGGCGCGTACGAGTCTGTTGGCATCTGCGGTACATTCAAGTACGAAATGGACGAGTACCTGGCGGACTCAGGTGGGGTGAGGGCTCTGCCCGCTGACCACAGCAGCTCATGCTGTGCAGTTGCTGACTGTGCATGCCGATTGTGCATTCATGTGTAGCCCCTAGCATAGGTTAGCCCGGTAGCAAATGCGGCAGCAGTTGCAGTTTTACAGATAGCGCTTTGCCTCAGCCGGGTAGCAGGATGCAGAACAGCAGTAACGATGAAAACTACAGCAACAGCTGGGTGGTGGTGAGCTATGTCACATGGACACACAACCATATTCTCTGTGTTGCTTGGTCGTTCCTTCCTTGCAGGCTCCAAGTTCAAGAACTTCACTGCCATGGCCAACTCGCTGTGCATGCACCCCGTCTCCTACTCGGGCGTATTCGTCTCCCCCGCCGCCGTTAACTACACCCGCACCAGCTTCTACACCGACCCGCGCTTCACTGGCCTCAAATGCAAGTCCTGCAACGATTTCAACGAGTGCCCCTGCCGCAAGCTGCTGCTCGACACCTTCACCGCGAAGCTTGACGAGCTGAAGCTCGACGCCGTGGTGCACCTCACCTACAACAACCCCCCGGTGTTCCTGGGCAACGCGGCGCAGCCGTCGGGCAACGCCAACTGCCAGCTGTCCGCCATCTCTGGTGCGTACGCGCGTGGGAATAATCGGGATGTACGGTGTTGCGCGAGTTTCAATGTCTCGTGTCGAGAGCGAGAGGAAGCACCCCTGCCTGCTGCCCAGATGCGACATGCGACACGTGCATGCATGCAAACAATGCATGACAGCGTGCATGAAGCATCCACATGCATGGTCATTCATTCAGTGGGTTTACTTGCCATGGGCCTTGCTTGACTTCCGTCGCCCGCAATACCCGCAACACACATGCGTGCAGGCGCGCCCGCCATGACCGTCCCCGCGGGCTTCGCCAAGAAGAGCGGCTTCCAGCTGGTGGGCAGCGGCCAGGTCATCCTGCCCGTCGGCATCCAGTTCACGGCGCGCCACTTCGACGAGGCCACGCTCTTCAAGCTCGGCTACGCGTACGAGCAGCTCACCAAGCACCGCGTGCCGCCGGGCGCGTTCCCCGAGTGCGGCCCGCCGCCCGCGAGGCGCCTGGCGCAGGAGGAGGGGGCGGGGGTGGGTGCGGGCGAGGCGGTGTTGGAGATGCCGGAGCATTCGCTGGACTACCTCAACGGCGAGGAGGTGCCGTGGTGATGGACCACACTACTACGGTACCATAATACCACCGCATGTGTGTATGTATCGGCTACTGGTATTAAGTTGCCTGCTGGGTAACCTATGGTGACTGTGTTCGACTGTGTATACTGTATCATACTATCATTACCCAACCGGTCTCGAATAGCGCATCGCCGAGCAATCATCCTGTCCTCGCTTGCGGGTGACTAAAGCTGATTCCGGTCCAATCCATGCGATGTACGCCCGCACATGTGTGACTGGTACAGTAGTGCAGCATGAGGCGGGGCGATCTGTGCGTGAAGCAGGCGCGTGCGTGCATGGCCGGGCAAGGTTACATACACATACGACATCGCCAGCAAGGCAAGGCGTTGCCCCTTGTGTGATGCAGTCGCGCCCACGAGTTCAACTCTCTGCATATTCACACCTGTACAGTCTCTGTGCACACAACTTGGCAAAATCCGAATTGCCAACATTCCGTGACCGCATGTGATAAAAGCAGTACGCGAGGTGTCACAAACAACGTTGACCTTGGAGGTAGACGGTTTCATCATCTGCCATGATTTAGCACATACTTGTACCTGCAAGCGGCAGTTATATCATCTGCCATGCTGTAGCACATACAACTTACAGCGGGCAGTACCGTATTGTGCTGTACGCACTCCGTGCGCTGCCTTTCGGCAAATAAATGCTTCCATACTGCAAAGCGCCGTACGGCTTCGGCATGGCGGAAGAAGAGCATATCACCATGCACGGACAATGTAGGGCTATTATTGCAACGAGTCTGCATGTGGCGCTGTGCCATGCCTGCGCATCTGCTGGCAATCATCAACATGGCGTGCCGCCTGTCGTCGCGCGTGTGACGTTATCCGCACATTTGCTTGCCTAGACGCCTGCCGGGTCGCCTGCTTGTGCCCGCTGCGCTGGCCTTGTGCACCCTGCCCTCCCTGCTTGTGTCCCTGTCCCTGCCCTTGTCCTTGTCCTGGCCGGGTTTCCGGGTTCTAGGGGGTCAGGTTCGTCCTGTCCAGCTTCGGCAGCGGTTTCCAAACCTGTCCACCAATTTGCCCACCTATCTGTAACCATTCCCGAAAATAGCAAACCTGCAGCCCTTCCATTCATGTGACGCGCTGTAGCGAAGCATCCAGAAAGATCCATTACAAATGCATGCTGGGTGAATAGCATTTTGCGCTTTGTATTGCAGCGCAGCAGAAATGCGGACTGGCAGTCCAACCATGACACAGCATGCCATGTGAGCCAGGTGCAACGCCCGCACCAGTTTGCGCTGTTTGGCGTGCACAGGCCCTTATGGGAAGTACCAAATATACCGAGAGGCCCAGATAGACATTGTGAGGTGTTTGCAAACAGACTGAAAGGTATGTGTGCCCACGGACGCATTGACCCCAAATACAGCTCGCGTGCTCTACGCGAGATTCCCACGACAGGTGATCAGCACACAGGACGATTGGGGCCCTCAACCGTAGTTTGGGATTGCCAACCCGCCCCTGATCGGTCAGACCCGTGGGGATGTGGAGAGGCCAAGATCGCCTCCGGATGCACCATGCGCACAAGAGTGCAACCATCACATGCAATCTGTATCCTCACGCATACGCTCACTGCACGGCCCCACGGGGATCATGCTGCACGGCCCCACGTGAACCTGTATGTTTCTGACACATGCCATCGATCACCACTTGACCCAGCAGCCCGCCGTACCATTTGCATGTTTGGTTCCCAAGGCACGATTGTGGTGGTTGGCGGTAACTTGCGTGGTCATCCATCGGTACGCCCATGAGTGGGTGAACCCATGCACCTGGAGCTGCCAGAGCCTTGCTGTGCTGTGCTGAGACACCTCTGCATGACGATCGTCCTTGGAGGCACGCCTTGCTCGGTGGCTAGCCATCGTGCCAAAGGCATGCATGCAGGCCACATGCATCTGCTCTGCTTGGTGACGGGTGCACGTCATTGTAGGCAGCTGCATCAAGTTTGGAGGATGGTCACGGGCTCGATTAGAGCGCCTGCACACCACTTACCCAATGAACAGCTACACCTGCGTCTTGGCTTTCTCCGAATGAATGGGGGTGGGGTGGGGGGTGGGGTGGGAGTTTTGGGCGGGGCGGGGGTGAATGGGGCGATCTTGCGTGATTTCCATCGCTGTGTGCGATTTAGCGACTGGCCATGTAGGAGAACGGTGTGCTCAGGCGTGGCATGGCATACCTTGTGTGCGCAAATGCTCATGCACACCTCCACCGGACCAAAACCGGCGCCCGTTGTTTTCCTTAGGTTCGCTAATGCAGTGTCCGGCATGATGTCAACAACACAGCTGCGGTGCTCTGGAGTCTGGACTCTGCTCAACCCACATAGAAGTCTCTCTGTATTGTGTCAACGAGTAACTGTATGTGAAAGCCTTCCTTTAAAACTTACCAGACTCCGTTCACCCCGTCTGGTTTCACGGCTGACCGTAACTTTGTCACAGCACAAAGTGTACGAACAGAAACGAGGTATCGGCAAATATTCCCGACGTATGCCATACTGACAGGTGGAGCTTGAACAGCGCGGGGGCACAACCCTTGGCGGCTGCAACGGGAGAAGCTGCAGGCCAAGAGTGGGTTGGGCCGCTGCTGGCAGCCTGGCGTGTGCTTCTGGTCAGATTTCTCTCTGCTGGTACTGCGCCCGCAAGCACCCAGTTGTTTGACTCGGTGACCCAGGCCTGTGCAAGCTCTACGAGGTCATTGCACCGTGTTGCATTTGCCGTTGCACCGTGTCGCGCCCGTCGTGCCCACCAGCAGTATGTCAGAACGAAAAGCAGCAAACGTAGCGGCTGCTGCGGAAGCCATACTTAGCTCTTGTCAGGCTGCCCGCTGCACCATGCTCTGATATTCAGGCTCAGGAGGACCACAGCACACGCTTGGTGAAGTTTTGGCCTCCACTGCCACCCACCCACCCTCACACTTGCTCTTTTCACGCATGGCTGAAACCGAGTGAAATGTGTGAGACGGTAGAGGCCTTCGCGGTGAGGCAAGACACGGTTAGCTTCACTGAACACTTATCTGAAGTTTTGACAGTGAGTGAGCTCCGCTTTTGGGGCTTTGCTCCTTTCCCATTCCCTGTGCAGTGCATAATCTGCGGGTGGTCCAAGTGGGCCTTGATTGCAAGCTTGGGAGGGCTTCCTGTGTAAAGTGAGGCAATCATACATAGCCCTGGCCTGATATCATAAGCGCAACCATACAGCAGGCGTGGGCTTCAGCGGCAAGCATGTCCTACAGCACAGGAAGGTGACGAACCAATCGTCACGGGAATATTTCTCAAAAAAGCAGCACCTCCCAAAAAGGAGGGAATGCGGAGGGTGTATGCTTGCTATACCGCGCAAGGCGTCTGCGCGGTCTGAAAAGTCTGCTTCAGCCTAGCGATGACAGACCGGTCCGGTCACCAGTTTAGCCTGTTGCGGACCTGGGTCTAGGTTGGCGACGCGACAGCCGTGACGGCAGTGAGCTCGCAGTCAAGGTGAGAGCTGTCGCGGCCTCCGAATCGGGATTTCCGCTCGCGTGTATGCATTTTGCTTAACAGTTGTGCAGTTGTGCAGGGGTGCAGTTGAACAGAGGTGGCTTTGAACAGTCAGACCCTGTTTCCCTGAACCCTGAAGTGTCAGACGCTAGCTCAAGTGCTTGCAGACAGCCAGCACGTCACATGGCAGAGCCTACAGTCTTTCACCTGCCTGTGCACTTTGCGCGTGGGCACCCGTAGGCAGGCAAGACCAGACGTTGCGTACGTTCATCAGCGAGGCCATGCGACGCACGCTGCCCCCCAGCGACCATAACAGCCTGGCCCTGACAAGAGGGACCAAGGCCATGTGCACTAGGCAGGTGGCGCTGTGGGTGGCCGTCGCGTTCCTGCTTGCCTTCCCACCGCAAGTCACTGCGCTTCGCTCCTTGAAGGACACTGTCACCGCCTTTGCGACCTCCAACACAGTCGTCGTGCTACGCCTGGGAGACGGCGTTTCCAACCTGCCCTCCAAGTCGTCCCCGGTCCCTGTGTATCTGGATGAATACGACATCACCACCGGCGCCAAGACAAAGTCCGTCGGCCCGCTGCCAGCCAACCCCTCCGGCTCTCAGTACGGCTGCGCAATTGGCAGTGAGGCTGGCAGTGAGGGTGTGCTGAGTCGCTCTGGCAACTCTAACTTCCTCTCCTTGGCCTGCTACAGCTTCCCGTATGCGCTCTCCGCCTACGTTAACACCAGCCCGGCGAGCACCGATGCAAGCACATACCCCCGCGTTGCTGCAAGGATCAGCCTTTTGGACGGCTCAATAGACACCAGCACCGTCACAACCACCCAGTTCAATGCTAACAATGTCCGCTCCGCTGTGACTGATGATGGCAATCACTTCTACATGTGCGGCGCCGGGGGCGGAACCGCAGGTGGGTGTCGGGGGGAGATACATAGCTGCCCAAAGGTCGGGCCCGGGTGTGTCTTCGACGTGCAGTTGACCCCAGATATTCGTGTGCAACATATGTCGTGTTTACAGCAGCGTCGGGATGCTGACAGTGTTTGGGGTTCAGGTGGAATCCATGGTGTTCTGAACAGCGTGACACTGGTTCTTTAGTGAATACGCACTGTCGAACCTACCTTTTATGTAGTGGTTCCGAAGTACCTGAAAGCACAGCAATGTTGTGGTTCTGGCATTCGCTTGTCCCTAACAACTTCCCTACAGTACCGTGCAGGGAGCGAGTGCACGGGTATGCGGTACATTTGCGGTACAGCACTGTCATCCGCCTCGACATTCACCCCTGCTCCCTGCTCGCATGCTTCATGCTTGCAGGTGTCTATTACTTCCCTTCCCTGAGTTCTACCAACCCATCACTGGCCATCACCACCACCGCCTCACGCGCCTGCCACATTTTCAACGGCGTGCTGTACAGTTCCAACAACGCTGGCATCACATCATTTGGGAACATCCCCAACACTGCCTCTGCTCCCTCCACTAGCATAATCACTCTTACTTCGCCCTATGACTTTACGTTCGTAACGCTCCCAAGCTCTGGCACCCAGCTGGCGTATGCCACGACCGCGTCCGGCATCCTGTACCGCTTCAAGAAGGCCTCGGGTGCTTCATCCTGGTCAGCGGCAGGCAGTATACTCCTCACCTCCATGTCCAACCCGATCGCTTACGGGGTGGACGTGTCGTATGCCTCCGAAACCGTCGTGGTGCTGTACGTTGTTGTTGGAGCCCTCAGTACAGCGAATGGCCCGCACAGCATGAATGGAATTTACCGGGTGCTTGACGCCAATCCGTCTGCCGGCAGCCTGGCAAGCTCCGACTTGCGAGTAGACTCCACCCCTCTTGTTGCCATGGACGTCACCAAGGCCTACATCAGGGGTCTGGTGGCTACACCACCGACTCTGATGGCCCCCCCCAGCCCGCCCCCGCCCCCCTCACCGCCCCCCTCACC
>BDDA01001756.1:0-12580 GCA_001662385.1 Chlamydomonas asymmetrica | reverse complement strand
ACGGGAACGGTTACAGGCTAGGACACCGCTGCCAAGGCAGGCGGTGACAGGACAGGACGAGGCTGACCCCCTGGGGCCCGGAAACCCGGCCTGGACAAGGGTCCTGTCCATTCCTTCCTACACTGGAGGAAGCCTACATTAGGGGAAGCGTACACCATGCACGCGTACGCTTTCACACGCCTAGACACCTGGCTCGCCATCCTTAGGTTTCCATCCTTAGGTTTCCATCCTTAGGTTTCCATCCTTAGGTGCATCCTTAGGTTTCCATCCCCACGCACGTGCACACTGCACAGCCTCACGGAAAGCACACTGCATGGCCCCACAGGAACAAATATTCACGAACACAAGAACATGGTGGACAACCTGTCCTTCCCCCCACGCCCCCTTTGGGGTCTTGCTCCCACTCAGCTTCAGAGTGGTCTTCATCTATCACCGTCATTTCCCTACGCAGCTGGGGCCTGCTGCCTGCCCTACTGTGCCTTGCCCACTTCTGCTGGTAGCTTTGTTACAATCGTTCCTTGCCATGCAGGACTTCCCCCCTGCCTTTCGCACACACCCAGGTGTGTCAGTACCCTTGCAGTAGTCATCCCCACCACTCCTTACTTGCAGTGCTAACCGTGACTCCGGCACATTGAAGCTGCATGTGCACCGCAATGTGCGTAGTTGTATGGTTTGTACGTTGTGCTTGATCCGAGACGAACTGCTCCGCGCATGTGCAAGTTGCCTACCTTCACCACTACCTTCACCGCTACCTTCACCACTACCTTCACCACTACCTTCACCACTACCGCGCTCGGGGTCAGCCAGAACGAACAGTGGCGTTGGCACAACTGACAACTCGTTGCCGCTTTGTCAGCACGTTGGTGTTGAGATGCATGCTGCGCTGGTGTACATGTGCGCCCTTCAGCGTGCATGTGTGGTGCGCTGCATCTGCCGGCGCACCTGCTCCCCCGCCCGCCCCCCGGCCCCCACAGGTGCATCCATACTTGCACTCCATGCCTGCATACTGCTGATGTGCTGCACGAAGCGCGTGTGGCCCTCCAACACGCTATGTGCCTAGCCCGGTGAACCTCTTCTGCTTGCGTGTCCTCATCTGGGGGAGCATGGGCGGCCGTTGTTGTTGCCAACATGCTCCTGATGTATGTTATGTTATGTTATGTTATGTTATGTTACGCTCCTGATGTAACAAATCATAACACGTTATGCCTGCCTGGCAGCCAGCAGCTACACACATGATGCTGACGTGCACTGAGCCCCTGTGGCTCCTCGGCCCGCCATGCGACGAGGCTGCTAAGCCGATTCCTTGCCTTGTGGTCCCCATCTGGGGGGAGCATGGGCCGTTTGGCCGACACGCTCCTGATGTAGCAAACGTACATACATACAGCATATATATACGCACATGCAGCTTGATGCCGCAGCCTAGCGCTGGATCCATGAGCGATGGGCTTGTGGCTTCGGCAGCACATTGCGTCGGAAAGTCGAATTGGATTGGATTGCCGGTCTGGTTATGGCATGTCGACCACCTGCGCACACTCTTAGAGTCCCAGCCACCAACCGCATCAGCTGCATGTGGTGGTGGGCCACGCGTTAGTAATCGAGACCGTGTCCCCTGTCCTTGTCCAGGGGGAGGCATATGTACGCATGCAATCGTTCGCGGTACCAGCGTCTGCAGTTTTGATACTGCACATTTCATACTCGTATGCAACATGCATGCATGCATCCTATTGAATGACATGCGCACGGCCGACGCAACTGACACATGTGCGGGCAGCTGCGTGCTGCCGCATCCCTCAAATGCATGGATTCATACCGTGGGGTTGCGTGGCATTAGCAGCATGGGCTTGCTGGTAGTGAAAAGCCATACACGAGTGATACCGTACTATTCCCGGTCGCCACATGCACATCAACCAGGACACGATACTGTGTACAATACAATGTACTACAAACAATTAATACAGTACAATGCTCGCAGCTCACAGGCTACTGGCTGATGTCGCCCCCAGGAGCGTGGCATGAGTGGCATGAGTAGAGCCGGGCCTGCTGCTGGTTATGTTGACTCAGGCCCTCAGCCACACGCGGCAAGCAGCGCGCCTGCCGTGCATGGTACAGCATGCCACGAACGCACGATTCAAAGCAATGCAACACAGCACAGCACAGCACAACACAGCACAACACAACACAGCACAGTATAGGTTGGAGGGCAGCACAGGTCATGTGAGGGACATGAGCGATAGGTAACGCGTAGCGGCCATGCACGTGTGTGAGGCGCGATTATCGATGGCCGCTGACAGTTGCCCCCGCTGACACGCATGCGGGGCGTGAACGCCTGCAGTGCAACGCGAGGCCATCCACGTGCACGCAAGCCCCTCACCCACGAACGTTCCTTTTATTTCCAACCCTGTGTGCTATAAGACCACGGTGAGTGCTGCTTTGACAGAAAACTGCTTGACAGAAAACTCCGTGGGCAGGGGAAACCAGCCCGTGCGTGACTTCTCTAATTCCCAGCCAGTTAATTGTGAGCACACCTACAGGAAGCCTGCATGTGAATAAGCTCCTGTGTGCTGTTGGACCGCTCACTGGAGGTCGTTGATTTGAATGTTGGTTGGTCTCGGCCTATCGTCAGGCCTATAGTCAGGACCAGACCTGGGCCATCCACTGGGCCATCTACGCAGCTCCTCTTGCTTGATGGCACACAACTTAAGCCGTTGTTTGCCTGTACGAATTCCTGTTCTCACTGCACACACGTGGTTGTTACCTGGTATCTTAACCCTTGAACCTTTTGTGCACACCATTTGGTGTGTGCGCTTACTGGGCTGAAGGCCAGTCATAAGCACGCGCTCAGAGCACCAGACATCCACTGCAAACAACTTGTGTGGCCCTTGTGTGGCAGGCAGGTGAAGGTCAGTACAATACATTAAAGAAGAAGCCGCTTCATCGGCGCTGACGTGGCCGCGTCACGCTTTCTCCCGTCTGAGCTGCACAGTGTTGGCCAACCGATACAGTGGGGCAAGTTTGAACCTATCGGTCCTCGCATGCTGGCCCTGACCGTGCAGCCTTTTGACGATCGAGCAGGACCTTGCCGCTGGACTCGGACGGTGGTTGGGTGTCACTCCGAATAAGGCAAGCAGGGTTGTGGGTTATTGACGTTGGGGTAAGCCGTGATGTATTTGGGAAGCAAGCCTTGCATGGGGGCAAGCCGGTGCACATACGATGGCCCGCGTGGTCCAACAGAGAACCGAAGTGACATCAGGGGGGAATGTCTGGGCAGGCACCAGACACTCTTGAGCAGGTTTGATTCAGCTTTGTAGCAGTTCCTCTTAGGATCGCCTGTCCAGGTTGCAAGCACTGGGTCAGCATGCACAGTGCCGTAGCGGTGTATTGCTTGTGTGGTGTCGCGACGACTTCCCGCGTGAATCATGCTGACTAGCGGCCTGCAGGTTTCTGGCAGCGCTCCTGAAACTCAACGCTTAGTTCTCTCCTGCCTACGCATCCCCCACGTGGTGGCCGAGTCAGACGCCATGTGCGTGCACGCCTTGCGCTTTGCAGTACTGACCGTGCGCTTTGCAATACAGAATACTGCCTTCCTCACCTTCACTTGCCTGCCTTACTTGCCGCGCAGGAGCATCAGCCAGTCTCTGAATCATCTGATCATGGACCACGAAAGCACCAAAGCTCGCCCAGCAGGCGTCAAGGCAGGTGGCGAGCCGTGCACTGACGCTGACCAGGTAGGTGAGGCGGTTGGAGCTGTAGTATGTGGGCAGCAGGTGCATGTGTCTTCAAACCCCTTACAATGGTCAGTGCCACCCGCTTAAACAGCTGCCTCGCCTGCCTAACCCGTCCCCCACCCCCTCCAACCCCTCCCCACACACTGCCGGCGGTGTAAACAACCACCCCTCTGCTGCATGCGGGGGCTACACAGTCAGCAAGCAGTGCCGCACCGCAACAGCACCAAACGCACCTGAGTGCCCCGCCCTGACGAGACTGTCCGAATGGTGCACTCCGTTGCTGTGCGCACCCTTTACCGTGCAGGCGCCGGAGTTGCCGCCTGGCTGCCAAACGGGTGTTAATGGCGAAGGCGCACCGCCCCTCACCGTTGCGGAGCTCTTGGTGCAGGCCCTGGAGCCCTTGGAGCCAGAGCTGGGCATCAGAGACTTCCGGAATCTCTGTGCGGTAGTGCGGGGCGCACGCGCATGGGCGTTGGCGAGGCGCAAGGTCGCGTCTTTAGTAAACAAACCCACGGCGAGCCGGCTGCGATTCTCAGAGAACATGGCAGCGCTGCCTGTGGCCAAGATGTCGTCGCTCGTGACCCTGCGGGTTGAAATGCAGCACCCGGACGACGCGCAGCTCTCCCTCGTGGACCACCTGACTGCCCACCCCGACAGCTCCGCCCTGATGGCGCGCCTCAAGGTGAGCAAGGGAGGGAAGGAAATGGGGAGGAAACGGGGCCGGGGCCGTCGTTGATGCTGCACCTGTCTAAGCTAAATATACATGTCTACGACGCCACGGATGATGCTCTTGCCCCCTTATCCGCGTGTGCGCACACAGTCGGTGAGGGTCCGCGGCGTGGTGACGACGCTGGGCGACCTGTCTGTGCTGAGCCGGCTGACGCAGCTACACGTGGAGCTGCCGCAAGTACAATCGCTGGCGGAGGTGGGATCGGCCCTCACCTCGCTGAGCGTACTCCGCTTGCGTGACTGTGAACGCCTCACATCTTTGCCCCCGTTGGATTGTGCACCGGTGCTGGCGACATTGTTCATGTCAAACTGCCCCCTCCTCGCGTCGCTGCCCATGTTGCCCCTGACGCTGGTGGATCTGAGTGTGATCAGATTGCCCCTTCTCGCGTCCCTGCCCCTGTTGCCCCCTACGCTGACGCGACTGGTTACGTCCCGCTGCCCCCTCCTCATGTCCCTGCCACTTCTGCCTCGTACGCTTGGGGAGCTGTGGGTGGAACGTTGCCCCCTCCTTTCGATCTTGCCCGAGCTGCCCCCGGCGCTCATAGGACTGACGATGAACGACTTACCCCTCCTCGCATCCTTGCCCGCATTTCCCCCTAGGCTGGCCCGACTGGGCGTGAGCAACTGCCCTCTTCTCGCGTCCCTGCCCGAGCTCCCCCCGGCGCTGGTGCAGTTGACCTTGTATGACTGCCCCTTGCTCACGTCGCTGCCCCCGTTGCCCCCTACGCTGGCACGACTGGGCGTGACCAACTGCCCCGTTCTCGCATCCCTGCCTGCGCTGCCCCCTACGGTGACGTACCTGGAAACGTCTTCCAGCCCTCTTTTCACGTGTCTTCCTACACTTCCCCCGGCACTGGTGGAACTGACCTTGCAGGACTGCCCCCTCCTCGCCTCCCTACCCCCGTTCCCCCCTGAGCTGGCGCAACTGGGCGTGATCAACTGCCCCGTGCTCGCGTTTCTGCCTGCGCTGCCCCCTGCGCTTGCAGAAGTGAGGTTGTCCTCTTGCAACCTGCTCGCGTCCCTGCCTGCGCTGCCCCCTACGGTGACGCACCTGGAGGTGAACTTGTGTCCCCTCCTCGCGTCTTTGCCTGCATTGCCTCTCGCGCTGCTGAATCTATACGTGTGCGACTGCCCCCTCCTCACGTCCCTGCCCGCGCTGCCCCCTGCGCTGGTGGGATGGGAGGTGAACAACTTGCCCCTCCTCGCGTCCCTACCTGCGCTGTCCTCTGCACTGGCGACAATGAACGTGTCCCGCTGCCCGCTCCTCACGTCCCTGCCCCCGCTGCCCCCTGCGCTGGTGAATCTAACCTTGTGCGACCTCCCCACGTTTGCGTGCTTGCCCGCGTTGCCCCGTATGTTGGCAAAATTGGACGTGTCGGAGTGCCCCCTCCTCATGTCCCTGCCTGCACTGCCGCCTGCGCTGGAGGAGTTATTCGTGTCCGACCTCCCGCTCCTCGCATCCCTGCCTGCGCTGCCCCCAGCGCTGGGGGAACTAAACGTGTGCGACTGCCCCCTCCTCGCATCCCTGCCCACGCTGCCCCTTGCGCTCACTGACCTGGACGTGTCCGAGTGCCCCCTCCTCACGTCCCTGCCTGTGCTGCCGCCTGCGCTAGAGGATATGAGTGTGTCCGACTGCCCCCTCCTCGCTTCACTGCCCGCGCTGCCCCCTGGTGCGAAGCTGACCGTGACCGACTGCCCCTTGCTCTAAATGGTGGGGGAGCGTTCATACACAAGGCGATGAAACATGCATACACCAGGGCTAGCTCACGCTTTCCCGCATACATGTACATACGCCCTCCTTCCCCCCCGCACCCCCGTTCCCACATGCAGACCCTTCTTCGCCTCGACCCCCTTTGGCCCATTCCCACATGTACACCCCTTAACGGCCGTGTTGCTCGCTGTGAGCTTTGTGGCGCTGGCCATTGTTTGTCCAAGCTGGTGCCCGATGCCATGCACCATGTTGTGCCTTACCCGGTGTTGTTAGCCCTGCAGGCTTTCCTACACTCGGCCCTTGTAGGGCAGGACACTAGGACAGGGCAGTCCCCTTTTGCACGCTCAGGCATGTCAAGCCCTCCACACGTCTCCTTGCATTATTCCTACGGTATTCCATTGCATTGAAACTGCATGGCTACCGTAATGTGTGTACTATGTAGTGTTTATGGTGTGTACGTGTCGTACGGCTAGACTTTAGACCACTTGCATTGCGCACATGCAATCCTCCTGCAGCACGAGCGCACTCGGGGTGCGCTGGAACACATGCACTTGTGTTGTCATTACATTGCTCGGTATCGAGCTGCGCGCTGCGCTGTTGTACGCATGCGCACTTCAGCGTGCATGTGCGGCGGCACTACATTTGCCAGCGCCCCTCCCTCGCCGCCGCCCCTCGCCCCCACAGGTGCATCCACATGCACACTCCATGCCTGCATGATGCTGGTGTGCTGCACTGTGCCCGTATGGCTCTCTGGCACGCCATGTGCCCAGCTTGATGAACCTCTCCTGATCGCCCGGTCTCCATCTAGGGGAAGCATGGGCCGTTGGGCCGACAAACTGTGTAACATAACACTTCATGCCTGCCTGGCAGCAACTGTGCGCATGCAGCTTTATGCTGCAGCCTAGTGGTGGATGTGTCCTTGAGCGGCCGGTGGCGTTGCGGCTCGGGCCGCACATTGTGTCACAAAGCCGCACTTAATCCTGTTGGATTTCCGCTCTGGTTGTGCTCATCGCTCACGCCGACCACCTGCGCACACTCCCAGCGCCCAAATGCACCAGCTGCATGTGGCGATGGCCAAGCGTTGGTAGTAGTGATTTAGTGAAGGCCGTGCCCTTGACCCCGGGGGGGGGGGGAGCGAGGCGGGGGGCGAGGGCGGGGGAATGCAATGCGGTACCAGCGCCTGCAGCTTACAAGCTCCAAGCCAGCAACATGCATGCATGCATGCATCCTCATGAATGCACACGGCTAAGGTGACTGCCAGGTTGCAGCAGTTGCAGGCAGCAGGCAGGTGCATGTTGCTTGCGACTGACAGATGCATCGATCTGTGGTGCCCTGCAATTACACAGAATTCGCGGGATTCAATGTGTACTGGTAGTGAAAGGCCATGCATGAGTGATGCCGTATGCCCGCCCGCCACACACACGTCAACCAGCCGGACACTGTCATGTACACAATACACAATGTTACACACTTACGCAGTACTTTGCGCAGCTCACTAGCGGCATACCGGCGGAAGCGGTGTGTGAGTAGTGCCAGACATGCCGGTGATAATGTGCCAAGACCCCAACACCGCTCTACCTGCACCATGCTTTGCTCAGCACGTGCAGCACGTGGAAGCGTATGTGTATGCAGGGGGGGGGCACGGGGGGTGTGGGCTACGTCACAAACGGCATCCCCATTTTGAGTGCCTTCTCTTTGAAACTTAGTCCCAGTCAACTTTTTTCCAGGGTTGGCATTGGCTATGGAACACCCCCATGCGCTCAAACCGACTAAGTTGGAAAGAGCAGAGGGTTTTCCAGCACACCCGGCACAATCGCGCATGCGGCGGCGGCGGCGCATCAGACCCGCACCGTACCAGGTTTCAGGCCACCACAAATTGCAAGCACATGACTTATGTTATCTTAAACATCTTTCTTTTATGTGGTCCTGCCAGACGGCGACGTTTGCACACGCCCCGTGGTTGGATGGGTAAATCGCAAACACAGCGTCCAAACTTTACACAAGCGTCCATCGGCGCGCAGACCAAGCAGACATACTTTCGATTGCTGTAAATGAGGTCTGAGGAGGATTTGGGGTCGGGTTGCAGTGCCGCAGTGCTGCTAGAATAACCAGAAGTTGGTTAAGAAAAGGCATGAAACAGCCGCGACAGACATGGTAAACGTCCAGACATCCATAAAGCAAACGTATATACTTCTTTGTCTCGCCCCACTCCAGTCACCTAAGGCCATATGACCTGCCGGCTGCACAATTTGAAACGGGTGAAATATACGTCACTGACTCTCGTGCAGACAGGGGAGCACAAGCAGGCCACATAGTGCTGCCGGTGCTGGACATTTCTAGGCAGAGTAGCCCAATTCCTGTGCCTGGCGCAAGTTTCAGGGCTGTCCATGCCTTCAAGTTGAACTCTCGCGTCCACCGAGAAGGCCTGGTAATCCTTTTCTCCAGCTGGCCCCTGCCTGGCGCTTTGGAATCTTCCAGGAATCTTCCGGTTCTTTGCTGTTGCACTGCTTTTGAGCCTTTTGTGTTGGAGCCCAGCTGCTGAACGACCCTGGAGGCCATCCCGTGCACAGCGCTGCTGACAGCAACACTGACTGACAGTTTTGAGTCCACGAGTTGGTTCCAGATTGTTTTAAACACCTTATAAAGTATATGCAGCGATTCCCTTGTCTTGAAAGGGCCTCCGGGCCAAACTGAAGCGTGTCAGTGTGATGGCCCTCAGGGCAAAATGGAAGGTTTGTCAGGAGTACGCGCGCGGCAACGCTAAAAACGCCGGAAACTTTGTTTGTTTCGTAGCAACGTTTTGTGATTTTTCGGGGTCGCGGCGTACTGTGACATAGCTGGGCCTGTGAAAATGACCCCTGTGCCCCCCCTCTGTGTGTATGCAGGTGTAGAGCAGCGCACCAACAATGCACAATCAATGCACGCTACGGCGCATGCACCACAATATTCAAGGAGTCAAAGGTAAATGCTGCAGCTGTGATGGCATGCAGTCACGGCACGGAGCGAAGTGGTGGTGCAGCCCCATGACAGACGCATGCTCACAGGAGAGGGAAGATGCGCACGAAGCAAGAGCGCGGGTTAAGGGCAGGACAGGGCGATATGTCATATGTACCAGAAACTCAGCGGGGTCATGATGACACGGAAGCACTTTGTGCATGGCAGCATAGCGCAGCACAGCACAGCTAGCACAGCACAGCACAAGACAGGATAGAGTGGAGGGCCATGAGGGACATGGGCGATATATAATGTGTGGCTGGCTGACATGCGTGCATGTGAGGTGCGCTCAAGGCCGCTGACAGGCGGGCAGTGCATGCAGCGAAATGTGAGGACATCCAAGCACACGCAAGCCCCTCACCCACGATTACCTTCATGTTCAGATCCACTGCTTGTGTATGTGGCGGGAGCCGCCAAGGGTTGGGCAGGTAGGGGAAAACCACATGTGCCCTGCGTATGTTTTCCCAAATTCCCCACCAGTTAGTTGTGAATGCACCTGCTGGAATCCTGTATGTCAGAATGCTCCTGTGCTGCTGCTACTGAGCCATTCACTATCAGCGATCGTTGATTTGAATGTCGGTTGTTCTATTGTCTTGGCCTTGATGAGTCAGCAGGACCTAACCTGACTCATGGGCCATCCACTGGGCCACCTACACTGCTCACACTCTTGCTTGATGACACGGCACTTGAGCCATTGCTTGGCTGTATGTATTCCTGCTCTCGCAGCACACACGTCGTGGTTCTGTATCTTCTATTCTTGCACCTTGGCATGCCACTGGTGCCCGCGCTTGCTGGGCTGAAGGCCAGTCCTAAGCTCTCTGAACACCAGACATGCACTGCAAACAACTTGTGTGGCCATAAGCAGGCAAAGGAGAAGGTCAGTACAGATTGCCTGGCGAGCTTCCTTCGCCTGCGCCAGTGTGGCCATGTGACATTTTCTCCCGTCTGAGCTGCACAGTGTTGGCCAACAGAAACAGTGAGGCAAGTCTGAACGTATCGGTCCTTGCACGCTGGCCCTGACCGTGCAGCCCTTGGACGATTGAGCAGAACCTTGCCGCTGGACTCCGTCCTACGCTGGCTGGGTGTCCTTCCCAATAAGGCAAGCGGGGTTGTGGGTTATTAACGTTGGTAGGCGGTGGTGTATTGGGGAAGCAATCCCTGCTTGGGGGCAGGCCGGAGCGCACATGGTGGCCTGTATGTGTGGTCCAACAAGAGCGCGAACGTGAAATTAGGAGAAAACGTGCAGGCCAGCGCGGGCAGGAAGCACTCGCCTTGGGGGAAGCAGGTTTGGATACAACGTTGCAGCACTTGTTTTAACTGCCTGTGATGTTTGCACCTTGCATGCTTCGTCAGCACGTTGCACGATGCCGTGGCGGAATAGCGATGGCTTTCAATGATAGCGCGAGGTCCTGACACCCACTGCTTATGTGCCATCCTGCCTACACTTCCCTCACGTGGTGGCCGAGTCAGACTCCACGCACGTGCCTGCACACCTTGCGCTTTGCAATTCTCATCACCATGCAACAGGATGCAACCTTGCCACGGGGGAACATTTCGCTGTGAAGGGCGTACATACTCCAATGATATGATTGTGACTGTCAAGTAACTACCAGAATCACCTGCTGCAGCCCACCCCGCTTTGCCTTCGACAGCCTTCAAATTAATGTCTACCGCCTCAGTCTTCACTTGCCTGCCTGCCGCGCTTGCACAGTGCCGCGCAGGAGCATCAGCCAGTCTCTGAAATATTTAATGGAGGAAGAGAGCACCAAACCTCGCCCAGGTGTCAAGGAAGGTAGCGAACCGTGCGCCGAAGCTGACCAGGTGAGACGGCTGGAGCTGTATAGCACATGGGGTAGCAGGTGTGTTCAAGGTGTGTGTCCACCCTCGTTTCAGTGGTCAGAGGAACCCGATCCCACAGCTGCCTTACCTGCCTAGCCCCCCTTCCCCTTCTCCCCCCCCCCTTCCACCTCCTCTCCACACTCTGCCGGCACCCTTTTGGCGAGAGTGGGTGACACGATTAGCAAGCAGTGCCGCACAGCAACAGCACCAAGCGCACCCGAGACTGTATCTGAATGATGCACGCTGTTGTCGTGCGCACACGGTCCTTTACCTTGCAGGCACGCGAGCTGCCGCGTGGCTGCCAAGCGGGTGAGGATGCCGCAGGCGCGCCCCTCACCGTAGCAGAGCTCTTGGTGCAGGCCTTGGAGCCCCTTGAGAAAGCGCTGGACCGCAGCGACTTTTGGAACCTCTGCACAGTGGTGAAGGAGACACGCGCATGGGCGCTGGCACGGTGCAAGGATGCGTCGTTATGGTCCAAGCCTGTAACGAGCCAGCTGCGGTTCTCAGAGTACATGGCAGCGCTGCCTGTCGCCAAAATGCCACTACTTGAGACCTTGTTTGTCATGGTGGACAACGCGGACGACGCGCAACTGTCCATCGTGGACCACCTCACCGCCCACCCCGAGAGCTCCGCCCTGATGGCGCGCATGAAGGTGAACAAACTCAGGAGGGGAAGGTACGGGGAAGGGAGGGGGAGTTGGTTGGAGTGGCTGATTGTGGCTGGGGCCGTTCCTGCTGCACCCGTCTACACTAGATCTGCACCCAAGGCGACTGACAGTGCTGCCCCCCCCCTCTGCCCCCCTCCTCCCCCCCCCGCGCAGTCGCTGGCTGTGTGCGGTTTGCTGACCGCGCTGGGCGACCTGTCTGCGCTCAGCCGGCTGACGCACCTGCGCATGGACCTGCACTACGCGCAATCGCTGGCGGAAGTGACGACCCTCACCTCGCTGAGCGTACTACAACTGGTGGACTGCCACCAGCTCACGTCCCTGCCCCTTGTTGGTGACATGCCAGCGTTGACAGAACTGGGCGTGTCCTACTGCCGCGTCCTCGCATCCCTGCCGCCGCTGCCCCCTACGCTGGCGAAGCTTGACGTGTATGGGTGCCCCCTCCTCGCCTCCCTGCCCGCTCTGCCCCATGCGCTGATGAAGCTTGACGTGTACGACTGCCCTCTCCTTGCGTCCCTGCCCGCTCAGCCCCCTGCACTGATTAATCTGAGCGTGTATGGGTGCCCCCTCCTCACATTCCTGCCCACGTTTCCCTCTACGCTGACGGAACTGGACGTGTCCAATTCCCCCCTCATTGCGAAGCTGCCCCCGCTGCCCCCTGCGTTGACGAAGCTGGCTTTGAGCGATTTGCCCCTCCTTGCGCCCTTGCCCCCGCTGCCCCCTACGCTGGTAGAACTGGATGTCCCGCCTTGCTGTCCTCCCCTCGCGTCCCTCCCTGCACTGCCTCCTTCACTGTTTAAATTGAAGGTGACCGACTGGCCCCTCCTGGAATCCCTGCCCCCATTGCCCCCTACGCTGGCACACCTGACCTTGCACTTCTTCCCCCTCCTCGTGTCTCTGCCCCCGTTGCCCCCCAC
>BDDA01001755.1:2260-12633 GCA_001662385.1 Chlamydomonas asymmetrica | reverse complement strand
GTGAGGGCGATGGGGGCGGGGGCGGCGGAAGTGGCGGGGGAGACGGTGGAGGCAATGGTGGAGGGCTTGGCGATGGTGGGGTGGGTGGTGGGGGTGGGGATGGTGGGTCATACGAGCATGCGCATGGTCGCAAGCTGTATGAAGCACCGTAGCAGCCATTGTAGTTGAGGTAGCTGCAGCCCGAGACGCTTGCTGCGTGGCACAACATCAGTTGAAACAGTGTCAGGCAAGCCAAGCCTGGATTTCGATGATCGATCATCTCCATGTGCTTTATCTCCCTGACACATCATTGCACATCCGCACCCACTGTATCAAGGACCCGCGATTCCCAAAGCAGAAAGCATGACTGAAGCCCACATGTGCACACGGACACAGATTATGGCGGTTAGTATGCAAATACACTAGTTGCAGTTGGATCTTACATGTGGCGGAGCGGATGAAGTACGTTGAGCTCGCGTATCTTGTCGGCGTGCCAGCATCGTATACATTGCCAACGTTGTTGATGCATGCAGAGCAGCTGTCTACAGGCTGCACCCCCACCGCCGTAAGATCGTTAAAGTTGGCAGTGCTGTTGTACAGCGCAACCGAGCTGTAGGCCCTTAGCTGGTTGTTGGCACCTGCATGCGGCGCGTATGTGCATATGTGTCAGGCAACCTGCCGAGCACTGACCCAACACAGGCGTCGTTGATGCCCGCATGCGTGCTGCCCCACCTGCAGCGCTGATACCGCACGGGCTCAGCCAAACCACAGCGCTGCTGCCAGCAAGGGCAAGATGGTAAATCATTCAGTGTGCGTGCACGTCATCGCGTGAAGGCAAGCCAAGAGTTCAGCTGTCCGCCATCCAGCTGATATGCCCAGCGGCCGCACAAGCACCGACAGGTGTTGTCTTGCCCTGCACAATGTGGGCTGTCGTGTTACCCACCTCCGCTGTTGGCCGGCATCGTCATGGCATAATACCAGGACACGGTGACAGTGTTAGGTAGCCCCGATGCGGGCACCTGCCATGCGGTTGCTGTTAGCAGGATCTGGCATGCTGAGCAGTCCCCTGTGGTGCTTGAGGCCGGCATATACGTCGTCCTGTCACAGATGTACGCATGCCAGTGCGCGTCAGGCCCACAGGAAAGCAGTTGGAGTGCTTGCCTCCCAATGCACCCTGAGCCATGGGATCAAACAAGCAACTGCAGCCACGTAGCTATTTGCACGCACGTTGTACATCGGCCAGTGCTGATGTACATTGCCGTATATGCAACAGTCCTGTTGCAGGTCCGTTGCAACGTTCAGTGTTGTTGTCATACGTGAGCCATGCGTACTGCCCCGCATCAGTCGAGCAAAAACAATGATGGTTTTCCACAGTGCACAGGCAGCATGCACTGCTACTTCATGCCCAGGGTCAAGGAGTGAATACAGCCCATAACGTATGGCATAAGTGCTTTGATTGCTGGCCAAGGCAAGCACGCCTGCAATGCGCAGGCGGCAAAGCGCAGGCGGCAACATGCGGGCCACACATTGCTCACCAAGTTCCTCCCGAATAAACGGTGCGCACGTTGTATGCGGTGCCAAACACCACGCAGCTGTCCGCAAGCTTGACGGTCGCATACACTGTGCCGCTCACTGAGTTTTTGATGGTGACTTGTGAGTAGATCATGCAGTAGACGTTACCGCTTGACTGCACGCAGGCGCAGGGAATGCACAAGCGTGTAGGAAAGGCAGGTGGCCTTGTTGCTGTGCTGCATGCAGTTCCCAT
Source organism: Chlamydomonas asymmetrica (assembly GCA_001662385.1). NCBI lineage: Eukaryota > Viridiplantae > Chlorophyta > Chlorophyceae > Chlamydomonadales > Chlamydomonadaceae > Chlamydomonas > Chlamydomonas asymmetrica. Next base: position 10,889 of record BDDA01001755.1, on the reverse strand, counting down.
GCGATATCCCATGCAGCCATCTCGGGGGTATGGGAACACCACCTGTAACCCTAGCCAGTCAGTCAAGGCACACCTCTATCTGCCCCACTGCGGCTCCTGACGTCTCCCAGGCCTGTTGATACGAGGACGTGCAAGTAAGCTTGTATGCAGGCCCAGTGTACTCACGCCCAGTCAACCTTAGCGCCATCGCGCTTCATGCAAACCAGCGCGTCGCATCGCAGTCATGTCTGAGTCAGCAGTTCCATGCATCCAAGCGAGCACTGTGCATGGATGCCTATAAGTGTATGCGCACGACCATGCACGTGTTTATGGCCAGAAGAAGGCCTTGTGCATGCAGCATGACGGAGGCACAACTGCAGCGTGCAGGCGAGTGCTCCTTGCCGAGCAGGGTGCAGTGAATGCAGACCTACAGGGTTGTTGGGTAGGGCCATGTGTCCGGAGAACCAGAGCGTGCTGTTCCCTGGTATTGCTGTGGCAGTGAGCACCTGGTCATAACTCGCTGCGTTGCTTGCGGGACACCTGTTGGCTCACACAAACATTTGTACCGTAAGACACGCAGAAGAGAAAGTAAGTGCACTAAGTAAGTATGCCATTGAACATATAAGTGCATTAACCACTGTGTTGTCGCAAGTGTGCTTGCAAGGACGCTGAAAAGGATGTAATGTGCCACACACCAGTTGTTACGACTGAAACGGCAGGGGATGCAAACGGCCGTACACTTGGGTTGCGCAAGCAAGCAAGTCAGTAAGAGCACACTTACGATAGACAGGACTGTCCATTTACACCGTTCGCAACCAGAAGGAGGGCGAACCACAACCAAAACAAGCTGTGCCAGCCCGCAAAACGTTGGTTCGCTGCAAAAGAATCTGCCATTCCAAAGTATGCCCTTGAACCTTGAAGCTGCCTGTCAAGCTGCGTTTGTCTCAGACTGGTAGGCTTCAGATGCGTTTTGACTTGACCGTCGTCCCGCACCCAACACAGGCGTGTTGACAGTCGGTCCTTTCCAGCATTAAACACTCTCAAAACTGAACCCGGATGAACTAGTTCTCTGCAGTCCATAGTGAGGCTGGCCTGCGCTCCCTGGGTTGGTCCTGCAGGTGTGCAGGAAAGCTGGCATTGTTCCATCCTCTTGCACATGCCCTGGGCCCTGAGTTTCAGCAATGCAGTCAAAGCAACGTAGGCCTGCGACTGCTGGAGGCATCTCTTGGCAACCCGTGGTCAGTCAGCCCACCAGTCGAACGCTGCTTCCGCGCCGTGCGCTCACCGCCCTGACCCTCCGCCACGTCCTCGTCCAACTCTCATTCTTGACTCCGTCACAGACTGCCACAGCACGATGTATCGTATGGTGGTCAGTGTATGGTGTGTGGGTGCTCTAGCTTGTTTGTCAGTCCAATGTCAGTCCGAAGTCCAAAAGGCAGAGGATGAGATAGACATTTTGATAGTCCCTGTGTGCTGTTGGTATGCTTGAGCAGGTGGCAACACAGGGCAATTGTCTGCAGCCAAAAGCTGTGAAGGGTCTACATGCCGTTCTTTGAGAGCGTGCAGGTGATGCATTTCTCACCTCCCTCCTTCCGTTCTACATCCCGTATTGAACACCAGCAACAAGCCTCACAGCAGTTAGGTCGTTCTGCTGGTCAACGTGCTTTGACTTCCGCACAGGTCTTTTGACATGCCCATATCTTCACAGCGTACCTCCTGAAGGTGACCAGTACAAGCCGAGCACAAGGAGCCTGCAGCCCCACCGCTCTTGCTGTATGCAACTGTACACCAGAAGGCTTGGCTACTTTGTAGCATGGCAAGGACAGCTGAGCTTTGACTGGTAAACGGTGCGTGTGCGTAGTCATGCGTACTGCCCATGTGGTACTGTGGCGCGAACATGAGCAGACCGCAACCTGTAACAACCTGAACCTGTGACAACCTGAAGCTGTGAAGTAAGCTCACACCTGCAATCGTCACTTCGTTGCACCAGCCATTATAGCGTCCCGCAAACAGCAAGCCACGAAGGTCCAGACGCGGCGAACCGTGCACCGTGCTACACATATAAGGCACAGTCTGAACGGGGACCCATCTCCTTATGGTTACGAAATGATTCCCCAAGTGCTTAATCACAGCGGCTGAACCAACGAAACTTTTCAGCTTTCCAGCTTGATGCACCACGCGCCATCCAGACTGCGCGTGGGCACGTGGCAAGCACGCGGGCACTTGCGCATGCAACGAAGACCCACACCCCAGGAGTACAATGCATATGTGAGCTCTTTGGCTCACTGACGTGTGAGCGTGTAGACTGTGCGCGTAACCTGCACGACGGGATGCCATCCCCGGGTGTGGGTCTTCGTTGCATGCGCAAGTGCCCGCGTGCTTGCCACGTGCCCAGTGAAGCAACTCGTGAAACCTGACTGGGGAGAAGGTGGGTCATGGGTAAGGGTTCAGGCGGCACTGGCGGGCTCAGGCAAACACCAGTGTTCAGGCAGGAAGCCTGGTTTATGCCGCAGTCAATGCTCTGGCCGGTGGCCACAAACACTGGGCGGGGCGTGGAGCGGACATTGACAACCATACACACACATGGCATATTCTGCAAATATAGCCTGCGCGCCTGCTTTACCATGTTGATCACGTTGGGGATTGATTGAGGCATGAATAGCATCACTGTGCAACATGCATGGCAGTAAGTGGGAGTGGAGGCAGAGATCCAGGAGGGAGAGGGGCAGGCCAAAAGAAGCGCAAACTCCAGGCAAAAACACGCATGCATTCATGTGTGGGTAACGAGTTCCGGCATCTTGTATGCATGCATGCATGCTAGGGTGGCCAGCGTGCCTGCGTGTAGGCAGCTATCACCCTCTCACCTGAGCCACACGATTGTGCACTGCTCGCTCAAGCAGCATTGCCGTGCACTAGGTCAGTGGACATACACTCGTACCCAATCGACCTTGGAGGACGGAGGGCGGGCGGAGGGCAGGGTACAGCATGCACGAGGGGCGGAAGGAGTAGAAGGAGAAAGTGAGTGAGTAGGGTGAGTCATGAACACGCATGTATAGCCTGTCACCTGAAATGCAGTCTATAAGCCATAGACATCAACAGCTTGCTCAGGGACATGGGCCGTAGGATTATGGTGACACGCTACGGTACCGTACTCCCCCAACAGCAGTCCATTCCCGCCTTGACCCCCTCCCGCCCCTGCGGTGGCCGCTGCTTGTGCACACCAACTACACCAACAGATGTGGAGCATGCGGCCCCCCAACAACGTACAGGGTGTCGCACCAGAGCCACTGGGGTGAAAATTCCTGCTAACCACTCAAAAGGCGCCACAAAATAGAGGGAAGGGCAAGCAAGGGGGAGGACAGGCAAGGATGCCCAAAAGCATGGCAGGGCACGGCAGCGGCTGACAGCTGGCATTGCCTGGGAGCGAGGCATCGTGCTTGACGGCAGCGCTGACGGAGCACACGATAGGGAGGATGTGCCAGCTAGCGGGAGCAGAAGTAGGCAAAACAATTTGAGGTGCCGAGGCATGTGGGTGATGCAGGTGGCTTGTCATGCACGCAAGGCATGCATGCATGAACACGTGCAAGGAAAGGGACGGATCGTCAAGAGGCCCGAGTCAGCCACTTTTGTCAGCAGACGCTTGCACTGGCCAGCACAAGCCAATGAAAGCGTGGGCATTGACAATGAAGGGGGAGGACGGGACGGGGCAACCAGGTCCAGGGCGCGAAGGTCAGCGAACACGCTGCTAAGGGCACCCCATTGGGACTTCACCCTGTCGCATGCTGGATGGATGGACCTTTCATGGAGCGAGCAGGCAGGCGCGGCCGCCCAAGCGCTTTCTCCTGCTCTGCACACACGTGCCCCGCCCAGGCGCAAAGGATGTTGCGGATTTGCTGCTAGGATGGAGGCGCAGATGTCAGTGAGAGGCACCGCAGCTATGCCTCTACGCGCTCAGCACAGCCATGCTCGAGCGACTACTCGGTGGCTTCAGTGGGATTGGCAAGGTCAACCCAACAGTGCTCGAATGCACATGTGCATTTGATGTACCTGGTACGATGTGCTGCACCATATTGGGATGCCCTGCATGCCGATTACTGTTTGGCATGCAGAGGCCAGCTGTGTAAATGGCTCTGCATTGTACTTGCACCCTCATCTACCTCCGCCTCCTCATCCTTGGCCAGCTGAGTTTGCATGAACTTCATGCGCATACATGTCTGTGCCATCGAATGCTGCCTGATCCCCCCTTCCCCTGCATTTCAGGTGGATGGACCCAGCCTTTTGTGCTGGTGCTTTGCAGCGCTCGCTCCTCCTTTGATTCACAATCTTGTGTGAGAAGGTACCGCCAGCCTAAAACCACAGTGGCGCACCTGCGACGCCCTGGCGGTGCCTCAGAGGTTTCGACCTTCCATAGCACCTCCAGGCACCGCCGAGCAAGGTGCTCCAGCGGTGCCTGGCGGTGCCAGACACCGCGATGCACCTCTATTTGCGGTGCTAGAGAGGTGCCTGGCGGTGCCAGGAGGTGCCAGGAGGTACAGTAGCGACGCATTGGAGGTGCCCTACAGGCGTTTCCCTCTTCCCAGCAGCGTGGGTGCTATTCGCTCGGAAGGAATCCCGTATGAGCTGGGCTGCTGGACTGCAGTGGTGTATGCGGCCTGCATAGAAATGCATGGTTTTCAACTGGCGCAGCGCAGAAACCCCACATGCTGCGTGATGCTTCATCATGCGGAATGTTGCCAACGGGTTTGTGGGCGAGCACTCACAGCGGGCACTTGAATCTAGCCGTCCTGGCACTGTGGGATGAAGGCTGTATGTGCCCTGACAAGCTTGGGCGAGGTTCAGCCAACTTCGCTGCAACGTGTGTCTGGCACAATCGCGATTCAATCGCGTTGCCGACAAAATTTTATGTCATTCCAACACGTGCTCCCGAGACCCTGGAAGAGCTGGCACACACGTGGTGTCATCGCGCGTGAACTGTATTGCCTCACCTTTGGCACCTGGATAAGCTTTGCAAGGTTGTATCGTTTAGCATTATGCTGCTCGGCAGTGGAATGGTCACCTTCACGCTTTAGAAGCCCCTTCAGAATGTCAAACCAGGCAGCGCTTTTGCTTGATTGCGCGTCTCAAGCTGGCTGCAAGATATTGCTGCGAATGGTGTGAGCAAATGGCCGACAACCCCTTTGGTGAGTTCAATTCGCCACATTGTGGGGCCACCTTCAGGAGCATGAAGAGGTGCAGTGTGAACAGACACACACGACCATACGTAATTGAAACAGTCTCAAACAAGCAATAAGAGAATAAACTTACTGGTGAGGCGATGCGTTGTTGTGCGTTCACGATGACGTGGGTTGGGGCCTTGGAGGTGAGAATTGCACGCCTGCACGCACTCAAAATCGAACGACGAAGAGCCATGTGGCAGCTTCGACCTTCTGACCTCCAAAATCCTGCGTCGTCAAACATACACGGATACCAATACCAAGCCGCAACACTATCCATATGTGTCCACCTCACACACTCCTTTTTGACAGTGGACCGGCTGGACGAAACATTTAGACGGGACCCCACACGCCTGACCACCATACAATACACTTTTTGATAGCGTTTCTGGACTGGGCCAAATATGAGAGTTGGACGTGGGCGTGGTGGCGGGCCAGAGTGAACGCACAGAACAGCGTTCCACTGGTGGGCTGACTGACCACGGTAGGGTTGCCACGAGATGCCTCAAGCGGGTCGCAGGCATATGCAGCTTTGGGTGCGCTGTTGAGGCTCAGAGCTGGCTTGCTGTGCAAGAGCAGTCTATGCAACGGAACATGTCCAGCTTCCCTGGTTGTGATGCAATGCAGGACCAGCTCAAGAACGCTGGCCTTCGTACCGGATACCGCAAACACACCATAGCAGCTTTACCTGGCTGTATCTGAGTATGTGCTGCGTTTAACCTTGGCCAGGTTTGTCTGTCGACGCGCCTGTGAGGACAAGGTGCAACAAACACGGTTCAGTCAAACGCACTCTGCCGGCTTGCGGCCCTCAAGGCTTGCGGATATTCTGAGGACTCCAAGGCAGGACTTGATAGAAAAGCATGACAGGCTTGTGCACAGCGGACCGTTTTTTGGCTGGCAGGCGCCGTGCGTATTGGTCAACGCTGCTCCTACTGCTGCTGGTTCCAAGCTGTGTGAATGGACAATCCTGTTTGTCGTAAGTGCTAGCAGCAACCTTTCTGTGCCTGCTTGCACAGTCCGAGCGCAAGTCAGTGCGCATCCATCATCTGTCGTTTTGTTCGGTTGCATATCATCCGCTCGTATGCTGCCCAGTTGTTGGAACTCGCTCACACATGCAAACACTCTTAGCACGTCACTGTTGTGTATGGTTCACTGTTTTGTTCAATCCTGCTTGCCTTGCGGTGCGAACTGTCTCGTGCCAACAGATGCCCTGCAACCAGCACTGCAAGTTATGACCAGGTGCTCACTGCCACAGCAATACCAGGGAATAGCACGCTCTGGTTATCTGGACACATGGCTCTCCCCAACAACCCTGTAAGCCTGCGAACGCACGCCCTGCTCAGCACTGTGCGCTTGCACTAAAGTGTGCTACGTGCGGAATCGGAATCGGACTGCTCGAGGTTGAGAAAGCCAGAATGTTGGGAACACACTGCATCGAACACCGTCCTGCTTATCAGCATTGCACGCTTCCGTTGAAGGAGGCAGCAGAATGGTCCAACTTCTTGCCTTTCACAGTATGCACTGCATGCATTCATACAAACATTGTGCGTTGGACGCACACATCACTTGCTCGCATGCATGGCACTGCTGACCCAGACATGAACTGCAATGCGGCACGCTGGTTTGCATGAAGCGTGCTGGCGCTACAATTGATTGGGCCTGCATACAAGCTTACTTGCACGTCATCGTATCAACAGGCCCGCGGGATGTTGGTAGCCGCAGCGGGGCACAGCTGTCCCTTACCTACACGCTGTGCACTCCCTACCCCTGCGTGCAGGCGAACGGTAACGTCTACTGCTTGATTTACATAAGAGCGACCATCAAGGATTCAGCGAGCGGCACAGTGTATGCAACCCTCAAGCTGTCAGACAGCTGTGTGGTATTTGGCACCGTGTATAACGTGCGCACGGTTTATTCCGGAGGGACCTGGTGAGCAGCGCAGCGTCTTTGTGATGCTGCATGTTCACATGCATGCCACAGTCACCAGGCCAGGCACTCATGCCATGCATGAGCACCCTGCGTCCATGGGACATGAATTAGAGCTGCGATGCAGCCGTGCACAGTGGGGGTGCAATGTTGCCTTGCCCCACTTACGCCAACTGGTGTGTACGCACCGTAACAGCGACTGCTGTACTGCAAGTCGGTACCATAGTGCTGGTTTTTGTGCCATGCTACGGCCAATACACATGTGAGGGAAGGGGGGGAACAGCTGTTGGGTAGGTGAGAATTCACGGGAGCCCTTCCGCATGGCAAAACAAAACAGCACTGGAATGTGGTTACCCTGAGCTGCACCAGCACTGCCTGTACCATATACCGCAATGTGCATCATGCACTGTCCGACGTAGAATGTGCAACTTGGAAAGATCTGTGTGGCTGAGTTGCCCGATCAGCTCCTTGGCTCTGACTCTGAGGCAAGCACCCCCAATGCTGCATTGTGGGCCTAACACACCACTTGTGTGCGTACACCGTCGCTTGACACCTTGTCCTGACCTCAACAGGACGACGTATATGCCGGCCGCAACCACCACAAAGGACTGCTCAGCATGCCAAATCCTGCTAACAGCAACTGCATGGCAGGTGCCCGCATCGGGGCTTCCCAACACTGTCACCGTGTCCTGGTATTATGCCATGACAATGCCGGCCAGTAGCGGAGGTGGGTGATGCGGCGGCCAGCACGCTGTGGGGCAGGGCAATACTTGGCGGTGCTGGTATGGGTGGCTGGGCGTCAGCAGCTGGATGGCGGACCTGAACTGTTGGCTTGCCTTCATGCAATGCCTGGCAGTGCTGGTACGGGCTGCTGGGCATCATCACCTGCATGGCTTGCAGCTGAACTGGTTGCGTGTCTGTACCGATGATTGCGATGAAGCATGACACACAGAGCGAGCTACGGTGTAGTGTACTGTACATGGTGGCAGCAGCGTTGGCTGAGCGCGTGTGGCTAATGTGGCATAGTCAGTGCTCGGAACGATGCCTGACACATATGCCCACATGTGCCGCATGCAGGAGCCAACAACCCCCTGAACGCCTTCAGCTCAGTTGCGCTGTACAACAGCGCTGCCAACTTCAACGATCTTACGGCGGTGGGGGTGCAGCCTGTGGACAGCTGCTCAGCATGCATCAACAGTGTCGGCAATGTATACGATGCTGGCACGCCGACAAGATATGCGAGCTCAACGTACTTCATCCGCTCCGCCACATGTAAGATCCAACTGCAACTAGTTTGTGCGACTGAGTACATGTACCCCCTGCCAAAAGTATTGTGACGGGCGTGCCTCGGCCATCATGGCCGAAACGGCACTTGCTGTGCGGTGCAGCGTTTAATGATTGGAAAGCTGCAGCACGCTTGTCTTTGAGCAGGGTAATTTCGTCAACCTTAGTGTGCTGCTCAGGCATTCGGGCGCTCCTGGTTGGTCCTGATATGCTGGCCAGGGTGGTCG